>VTPC01008395.1:0-29437 GCA_011009095.1 Ignelater luminosus
ATTTTCTTAACCTTTCCGTTCTTGAATCTTTATTAGTCCTTGTAGTTCTAAGGTTGAACTATTACGTGGGAAAGAGAAATCTGCAGCACCTTTCTTAACTCTCGTAAACTCCGAGATCTTTTTTCATGATGCCTTATTTATGACCAGTACTTTAGTTACCTACTTTTATTTCCGCTTTGATATAGATGACGTGTTAGATATTCTTCTATCTGTAGTTAGATTGTTTGGATTATCATTTCCAGCTTTTCAGGTCCCCATACAATTTTAATTAATCCATTTTTTATTATGACGAACTAAGTTTTGATTGAGTAAAGAAACTCAATTGCGTTGATACACCATAGTTAACGTCTGATCGAGTTGCTATTGCTCAAATTAAAATAATTTTAATTTTAGTTAGTATTCAATGTTAGCTTTTACCAATTCTTAGAGAGATTTAAAATTATTTAACTTAAAAGAAAATAATAGATTCTTTACACGAAACAATGTAATTTTATAACATCAGGGCCGTTCTCAGGATTTAGTACGCTCTGAGACAACTTTAGGTTTTTGCGCTTTTACTCCTTAATACTGAATATTATAAAAATCTCTTGAAACAGAAGACCTAGAATAAAAATTAACTGTTAGTAAGAAAAAATTCATTGATTTAAATAACTTAGTTTGCTCAATAAACCCAATTGGTTAATAAAAGTTAAAACCAACCGGAAAGCCAGCAACGCTGCGAAAAGCTTGCGCAATTCAAAAACTCTGAGTAGTTTTAACAGTTTAATGGGCACTCAGAGGCTCATACAAGCTATCTAGATATTTAAAAATAGACAATGATTTTGCCTGCACACACCTAACTATGGAACCATGAACACATTCCCAACAACTTTGAAACACTTTTACAAGAACTTTAAGCACTTCTACAGCCTGTGCAAACTAGGATCAACTTTCAAGATTGTGTGGGTACTAACAGATTGTCAAGCTAGGGATGGGGATTTATTCTGTTTCCGCCTTGTATAACACCGACTCTCGCACTTACTCTTTTGCACAATTGGCGGTTTAAGACAGATTGTCACCACTGTACACTTTTACAATAACTTGAATTACTATTCGACATATCAAACACTTGTAAATGCTTCAAGTACTCAACGAGTTGTGTGCTTAGTGCTTCAGGCTTTAGTTTTTGAATATTTGTAGCTAGTGCTTTATGCTTTCTGTTACCGTGCTTGGTTTTAATTGAACTGAAGTATTTATTACTTGGTAATTCAAGACACTTTAGTTCAGTCCTTGGTGCTTAGTAAGCAAAGCATTGTACCTCAGTACTTTGTCCAGTTTTGATTGAAAGCGAAAATAAAGATTTCATCTGAAAACATCTCAAGCGGATTCCATGCTTTTTCATCTATGTGGAACAAATCTTAGTTCAGTGTATAGAGTTTACGACAGTGGTCCTCATAAAGTGATAAAATCCTATAAAAGTCACAAACTATTAAGACATACTGCTCTAGACTAAAGCAATTTTGTTTTTTAGAAACGAAGTCAAAGGAAGTATTTTCATTTTATAATATTACGACCATGTTCATGAATACTAGCAATGACCTTTTTTTTCAAAGCTAAGATCTTAAGGCCTTGTGGAGGCTCAAAGCTTGTTATTAACCATTTAAACTAATGAACTAGCAAGGTGATGGAGTGATAACAGATAAGCAAACTGCAAGAATTGGACAAAATGAAACGCATCACATAATACACTTCTCATATTAGAACCCCACGTGATTCTTAATAAAATAAATGCATTAGAGTATGTTCAAAAACCAGAAGCTAATTTTCTTTTGTTATAGGAAATTTTGCTTCTTCTTTCACGGTCAAATTACATAATGCAAAACGTAGGACGGGACAGTGTGAACGCTCTTCGACATCGACTTGCAGTTTACATACCCTTTTATCGATTTTTGTACCATTATATCTGTGCGCCCTGAGGTATTCGCCTCACTGATTTAACATCTGAGACTGACCCTGCAAAAGATATTTTATTTCCTATCACTGTCTACCCCTGAATTCTCCCCATTCAACCCAAAGTAAAATAATAGAGGCTGTGGAGGTCTGTTGCAAGAGCTTTGCTGCCCTTGTATATTTCCCCATCCGGATTGCTTTAACATAACCGTACCGATAAAGGTCCCAACAATCGAGAAAGAGCTGTCACTGGCGTACGAAGTTGAGACACATTCGTCACTTTTTGGCTCGTCCCGGGCAAACCGTAAAAGATATAAAGAAATTAATTATTCCATAGGCTTCCACAAACGGGTTCTCATCGATCTCCGTTTAAACATTGGATCTATTGCGTACCCCCCCTAAAAATCAGAATTTCCCCCCATTTAAGTTTGACGCAAGTGGTAGATGTAGTACTACGCAGAGCATCATCGATTGCTACCTATTTCGTGATTAATTACCTACAAATGAGCACTTCAGGTAGGGTTAAAGGAAGTTCGGCCTCCCACAGCTCTAGACCCAGGGATTTTGAATGGTTAAGATTTTTTAATTCGAAAGTGTGTATCGGCTGAAACTTTTTTATTTTACCTCCCGTTCACCTTTTGTGTTCATACGAGGCCGGAGGTCTCTTTTGCACTAGTTTTGGTTGGTTACTTTTTTGGCCCTGAAAATGGTTCTTTCGGGGTATCAACCGCAATACGCAATTAAACATAATCGATGGGGCTATCTATTGATATAAACCATTTTGATTAAGTACCACAAATAAGGGCGCTATAAAACGATAAAAATACATCAAGTCAATAACTGTACCGACAAACAGTTGAAAATAGGTCGAACCGCATTCGTATGAAAGCCTATACCTTAACCTACATAAGAAGTCCCATGTCGATACGACACTTAGTTCCCGAGGTACAACATAAAACATTTTATTTTTGGTTTTCCTGTGGTGGGAGGAGTATAACAACAACACAGCTCTGAGAAAATATAACTTTACTCACAGTGTATTTATTCCAACTGACTTTGAACGGCTAGGCATTCTATGCTCACAGTAACGCGCAGGGCGGGGATAAGAGGAGACTGAAAGTAAACAAAGGGATTAGCACAGCGAGCATAGTTGCCGATCATTACATTTTACAAACTCAAAAAGGGCGCTTTAAAACGCCAAAAATACATCAACTGGATTTTTTAAAAATAATTGTACCGACAGGCAGTTGAAAATAGGTCTTACCGCCCCCATATAAAAGATTGTAGCTTAGCCTACATGACAAAGGAAGTCCCATGTTGATACAACTCTTAGTTTCCGAGGTACAGCACAAAATGCTTTATTTTTGATTTTCCGGAGGTGGGGGAGGGACAAAAGAAGAATTGAGTTATTTTTTGCTCACAACTGCTGAGAACATATAACTTTACTCATAGTGTATTTATTCCCACTGACGCTGAACGGCTAGGCATGCTATGCTCACAGTAACGCGCAGGGCAAGGATAAGAGGGGACTGAAAGTAACCAAAGGAACTAGCACAGCTGCCGGCAACACCGATTCTATTGTTAATTGGGGTCTCACGTATAAGAATCCAAGCATAGTTGCCAGTCCTCACATTTTACATACTCAACTACCTTTGGCGCCTGTACTACTACACAATTCCATGGCAGTCTCAAGGCATGAGTGGAACTCATCTTCGATTTCTAAGTAAAATGATTTTTATTCAATGTGAGATCCTTTTCCTTATCTTTATCCTTTCTCACTTTCATTCATAATTGTTCCATTTGAATTATTTTTTGCACAATTTACTACTTTACTTCTTCCGCCAGAAATTTTGCTTTCGTCATTTTGCTGTTGCCCTATTCTTTTTATCTTGAATTCTTTTTTTTCCATGCTTCTGCCTTTCAAGCCATTTTTCTTCACTATGCGTCTGTTTGCTCTCTAATCATTAGGGTCACTCTGAAAGCAGCCACTAAATGCACTTGTTATTCACCCTAATTCATATTAGCTCAGTGCTCGCTTGCTATAATTATTGTCCTTTATCTAATTTTTGAGCAACCTGTCAGGCTTGTTCTTTTAGGTATTTCTCTCTTCTAACCTGCCGTGCGCGTCTTTTCTTTTCTTGCTACTTCTATCCTTACCTTATCATCTAATTCCGTTTGCTTTCCATTCATTTATTTACATCAAACAAACTTCCGTGTTTTGTACATTCAATATTATATCTGTCTTTCTGAAGTTTTTCATCTTCGCCTTATGGAACTAGGGTTAAAACCATTTGAAAGTGGTTCTACCAAATCCAAAGAGCTCTGAAAACCTAACGAATTTTAAAAGTAACTTTAGTTTAACCAGAATTTATATTCTGGCTTAAAGTTTTAAGATTTTCGAACAGGTTTTAGGCTTGGGTCATTATCTTTTGATTTTGGGTTTATCAAATTTTCTTTTCAGCTGATCTTGCATGATACTTTAGGTCTTCATTTGAAAGTATGTAACTGAGTTTCCTTTCAGAGTTTTTTTAACAAAATTAGCTAGTTGGCTAATTCTCTCATTTGTCTAGAATCCAGTGATTTAACTAACCTGTTGGTAAGTGCTGACCAAGAGAGTTCACTCGAACTTTTCCAGAACAACAATCTTGGTCTGTCATGCTTTATTTTTGTCAATCAGATTGAAGTGTTAGTAACTGATACTTCTTGGATAAATTGTTTCTCTAGGGTGAGTTACATCAGGATAAGGTTTCATGTGCAGGAACAAGAAAATTACATCAATAAGTAAAAAGACAATTAAAACTGTAAATAAGCATTGAACAAACTCAGCGTGTTAATTCCTGGAAAGTAACTAAAGCTTACTGACTATTTTAAAATACGTAAGCAATTATTAAGTAAAATAATATTCGTATTTACATAATCGTATGCAAAATATCACGAGGGAAAATGCATTTGCGGTTTCATGAGACACGCACAATCTAATTCTTGTGTGACTAGAATGAATTTAATTTTTTATTCAACCTTTTATTAGCAGAGGAGATAATTACAGTGCAGGGTGCAAAGGTAATCAAAATCTAATTATTATTTTATCATGAAGGGTTCGTTTTTGTGTTTGTAATTATGTTATAAGTCACTACACTCTTGTCATTGATAAAGAAATAAAGGATGTTGATTATTTGAAAGAATTATTATTATTAGTAACACGATTTTCTTATTACCCTCTAACGTTTTGGAAAATGTAGATAATTTCATTTTAAAAGGTCACACTTTATCAATTTCAATTCGTAGTCGATATCTTTATAAGTATGTTCATCACTTTGAATTGATAGAACTTATGTTGACAACGATCTGGTTACTATTCAAATTGAAGTTAATCTAGAGCATTTTTCAAGCATTAATTATCTAAAATAAATAAATTAGAATTTTATACATTGTTTACCAATTAATTAATTTTGTTTAATTTGCTTTTCTGCTATTTTTTAAATCTTGCACACGTGTCCTGTATTTTTTCCGATTTTTAATTACATTAGCAAAGTTTGCATTTAATTAAAACTTGGTTACGATTTGTTTTTAACTGGAAAATAAAACCATTTTAAGTTTAAAACGTTTTTCAGTAAACGTTTTATTTTACGTGCAACTCTGCAGACTGACATATCACGGAAGGTTATATGATTTGTGTTAAAAAAGCTATTAATCAAAAATGACAAGCTAATAAATAAGTCTATGTTGGAAAATTTAAATTTTATAATTTCAAAAAAAGTCAATTAAGAACAAATTAAATTTAACTTAGCTGGCTAATAGTAGAAAAACTACCACCAACCACTCACCATCAAAGAGAATTTAATCTCAATAACCAATTTAATTCGTGCTGGTTTTAATAAAAGTGTTCAGTGAGAGGAACATTCTTTTTTATTAATATTCATGATATAATTAAGCCTTCGTGCGCTTCATAATATGAAGGATGATCCTGAACCACCTCAACTTTCAACTGTACCTGCAGCTAGTGACGTTGTATGAACCCTTCCATTACATGGACAAAGAAGATCTTAATGAGTCCCAAACCACTCTTGCTAGTTCACGAAATAAAAACGCCGCAAATTAAAAAACAAGAATGAGCCGGAAGAAATTTTAAAACAACAACCGGGGCTAGTTGAAAACTCTAAAACGATTTTCTTAGTTCATTCCTCTCTCCTGACTGAAAATCTAATTTAAAGCAGGAAATCGGTTTGTATAACCAATGATTTTAGAAAATTTGTTTGCTGGCATTAGATACTGACTGCTCTCAAGAAGTTTTATTGCTTTTCTTTATATCGAGAAAGTTTTCCCTTAAAGGAGTTTAATGATACTTTTTTAGATTCTAGTGGAAAATTGAAAAATAAAAATAAATTGTTTCTGTTCTGATTTAGAATTTTTTACGCTAACAATAATAGCGCTTATGTTTATAAATAGTCCGGTATAAAATGTCACACACAAATGGTTTTTCCGCTTTTGCAGTAATAATTGAAACGATTTTCTTTTTACCGCGCCCGTTAATGTATTTTCACGTTCAAGTTATTCAAAAAGAAACGCATTATATAACGACATATAAGGTGAGTGGACAGAATCAATCAAAATGTTCCGTTTTCACGTGACATTTCAATCGACAAAAGGTTCTGATTTTATTATTAAGTTTCTCTTTCCCTCTCTCTTTTTATATTCGAGTAAATGCTAAATTAAAACTAAGTGGCTCATAAATGTTTTATAGCGTTTTTCGAAATGAAGTTTTTTGCTTCTATTAATAAAAAGTCTGTTTGATTTTTATGTGTGATACTTATAAGGAAAGATATTTGAGTGAACAGTCCATGAATGTTACGAAAATATTGTTATTGTTATTGGAATATCCAAGAGAACGTTGAAGGGCCTTTTATAGACGTACGTCTTTCTAAACTGTCTCGCTCTCATGGAATGCACGACTGAATTTTCGAATAATAAATTAAAAACACTTGATACCTCCTATCTCTGAAGATGTTTGTTCTTAGAATATTATTTTCTGAAATAATGAAAAACACAAAATTTAGTTGGTGAGATCATGCTCGATAAAAATTCCTTTTAATAAGATAATAAACTGTCTAACGTCATCTGCTGAAATGAGATAAATCAGATCGTAATACTGCCACAATAAAATATCAAATTATACAGTGTGATTATAAAGTTAGAAAAAATTCAATTTTCTCGAGAATTTATAAGCTTTAAAAAAATTTTTGGACCATTAAACCAATTTGAATTTTTCAGCAGCTTGTAATGCCGGCAGTAGATGCGTGAGTTTATTAAACTAATTTTTAAATAGCACCCCCTAATTTTTCCGGTACATTTTTTGTCTTCATAATTTAAAAAAAACTTACAGTAGGCGAATGTGGAGACTTCCATAACAAATCGCACATATGGAGTTAGAAATCCAATGAATTACACTCACGTTATTCAAAATCTTATGACAGTCTTCAGTTACAGTTCAAATAGGATTTAATGATCTTGCTCAAATTTAGCCTAAACAGATATGAAAATATGCTTGCTATCTAATTTAAAATCAAAAATGAGCAGGTAGTGTCGCCAAACTTATGGTTCTGGTGTTCCTGTAGATCACCTTCGGAACGTAAAGGTACCTAATGTTGGAAGCAACTTTGGACCCACCTCGCTCTTCCTCATTATCTACTTATTAGGAAACATGAACTAAACAGAAAATATTATGTTTTAACAAACAGTGTTTACAAGCTTACTTCTTATGCCTTAGTTAGGGTATTTCTAGATAAGTAATGTAGATATTCTAGAAATACAATAAAAATACCAAACTCGTTGAAAGTCATGATTTACTACGATTTTAAAGCTGGGCTCAGTGACAAGGAATCAGTTAAAAGACTGTGTTTGGCGGTTGGTGATGAAGCACCATCCTCCATCACTGTGCTTAGATGGTTTTGGAAGTTTAAACGTGGACGGTTTACTTTAGAGGACGCTGAGCGTCCCGGTACGCGTAGTTGCTATGAAAAAGATGATTAATGAAGATCCAATATTAACCTACTCAATGATAGAGCAGAAACTGAAGATTTGTTTCACAGCAGTAAAAGCAATTTTTGACGACCAGCTACACTTGAAGAAAATAGTTTCAAGGTGGGTGCCACACAAGGAGGCCCGGGTGAAAATCAACTGAAACTATGGAAGGGTGATTATCACCGGATCATATTCAAAATTGCCACTGGTGACGAAACCTACATCCTATTTTATGATGATGGATCTATGAAGGTGACCCTACTCCGACGGTGGTGAAAAAGCAGCAGATGAAGAAGAAATTTACGCTGCTTTTTTCAGAAGCACGGGTCTGGTGAAGGCCATTAAGCTTGATATATAGTACACTATAGTACACAAGTGTTTTTCTTCCTCAAGTTCTCAGTAGGCTACAGTTCACGGGCTAATGCTGCACCACGACAACGCGTCATTCCACAACGCAAAACAGAGAGTGGTGTTCTTCTCCATCAAGGGGTAAAAATAATGCGCATTTTTCAAACTGAAAACGAATCTCTACGGATGTCGTTTCCAGTCGAAAAAAGAGATCGATTGCACCATCAACGCTTATTTTGACAGTCTCCCACCTGAAGCCTGGAAAGAGGCATTTCAACTGTAGCAGATTCGACTGCAAAACTGCATCGATGTTCAAGGAGACCTTAAACATGTGTAAAGCTTGAATAAAATCGATGTAATATTTTTCCCGTACGTAACTATAACAGTCTCCTTATTGTATGAGTCAGATTATTCCTAGTCTATCACTTCACCACAATTAATAAGTCTGGAATATAATAGAAAGCCAATAAATCAAAATTTTATTTACTCCCGTTATTTTGGCTTTTAATGTCAGGTTACTAAAAAATAAAAGTTTCACGTAATCAACTTTGAGTCCTAGCCTTCTATTAAGTTTTTCTTGAATTCTTTGTTTCTCTCTCTCTTTTAATTTTGGAATGACAATATGGAGAACGCACTGTAGTGACAAACTCGTTATTGAGGCATCTAAAGTTTCTTCATTCTAGGCAGTCTCGCCTTGCAAAGAAAACAAACAGTCTGTCAGTAATGATTTGAGTCATCTTACCATCATTTATCTAAAATAGCAGTTCATGGTTCATTCAGTATGTTTTGTCATATATGGAGGCTGATGATTTACATAGACTTTTTATTTCTAATCGTACTCTTGCAATTTCAGCTTTAATGGATTCTAAAGTTTTTTTTTTTATAAATCGAAACTTTAATGGTCTGTAATATCTTGTAGAAGGTCTCCTGTTCGTCAAAAGCTTAATAAAATTATTTTCTTTAGTGAGTAATTACAGTGACACAGGGGATATTAAAAACATATGGGAATCTGTAACATTTTCTTTGCTGTACTCATCAAAATTCATCACATCCCCACTGAGAAACTAAAATCACTTTTTTACCTATAGTTGCAAGCTCATCTTCAGTTTTAGTATTGAAGATTTTTGTCGTAATATTGTCAAGCAGGCTCTGTAAATGTACATTTGCACAATTTCAAGTGACTTTAATTTCTGAAGGATAGCACTCTCTTACTTTTAGCCGCGAATATATTGCAACTATTGTCTGATGTTACTTCTTGAAGTACTTCATACTGCTGTTTGGACAATGCAACATCTAATATAACAGCCAAGGCTTTTTCTGGACTGAACATACACTCTTTCATTTTCTTATCTTTAATTTTACGGGCAGCCAAAGTTACCATTGCTTTGGGAACATTCTCGCACAAACTTTTCAGTTCGTATCTTTTAGTTCTATCACAGTATTCTTCAAACACTTTCTCTGACCTTACACTCCGAGATCACTTTGATTGCCCAGGTTCCTTCAAGAGACAATAGAACAAGAATCATCTGTAGCACTTGATGCTATTGAAAGGATTTTATTTAGCCATTCCTTGTTGTTAGAAATAAATCTCTTCTTATGGCGCGAGTTTTGGCAAAAAGTTTTTACTCAGCTCATAATGCATTTCTTTTATGGTCATTTAATTTTAATGTAAGCTAAGCACTAATTTTGCGATTATCCGATAAGACAGTATAGACAACTTTTTCATAGGGAATAGTAAAACAATTTATGACTCTAAACAAGAATGTTACTCTTGTGAAACACTTGAGGTAGTGTATGATTTCAAAAATGATATAAATGCTAAACTTTGGTGCGATTGCTGATAAGATATAATAAATAGTTAAAACGAGCTTTTTTAGACCATTAGTGTCCGGTTTATTATTTTGTGCTTATGCAGTTTTTCTTTTTAAAATATTTCTTGATTAGTTATTAATGTTATCAGTATTAGTGCCTTTTTCTACTAGATACGAAATTAATATCTAATTCAAATATTTGGATAATTATCAAGCCTTTTTTTGTTGTGCAATCCAGTTTTGACAGACGATTCTTCCATTGAATCCACACATTTTTAATAAGATCTACGTGAAAAGAGTTCTCCGGTCAGTCCAAAATAGTTGCACTGCGACCTTTGAAAAATTTCATCATTTTTCCGGTGTATGAGACACAAAATCTTCATCATCGCTTTTGGCGTTTTATAACCATTTATCTCAGTAACAGTGGCTGGTATTCTTTACAATTCATCATCTCATGTTTCAATTAATCTGTTTGGTACGCATATCAGTTATTCTTGAGATAAGAGCGTTTCTCTTTTTTGATAACTTAAATAATCAAAGCGAACCATTTTGTCTTTATGTTAAGGTCACTTAACTCGTTAAGCAAAATGTTTCTGAAGTTTAGCCACATCTTAGCAATATCTTCTGTTGAGTCACGGTTCTATTAAAAAAACTTTTAACAAACGATCTAAGCGTTGTTCGCTACTTTGTTGAAAAACAGAAATGAAGCTGTCCCATACTTCTTTAGCACTAGTAGAAGTCATTACTGAAATTGATGTTTCTTCGCTTCAACATCATCGGATTCTCATTTCCTTTTATCGGCCAAATAGATAGAATCTGATGACCCAGCTGCAGGCGATTCTGGTTTCTTTCGACCGTCATTAACAAAATCAGTAAGACTATGCTGTTTAATAGCAAACTAATTAATATTTTCCATATAGTCCAGTTAGAAGTACCGGTCGACTTAACAATTACAGTTTTATCAGAACTTATCATATTTTTCGATGAAATTGATCAACAGCTTTTACATTAAGGTTAACTTTCATTGCAACAATTAACACGAACATTATGCGAGTGCACATATTACAAAAATAAACAGCATATTATGCAAAAATTTTTGTATAATGGAATTAAAACGGGTCGTTTATTTGCTGACAGTTACAATTACAAACAGAAATCATTTTAATACCTAGTATTGCGATCTTTTACTTGAATCACGTCAATTCTCTTGAAGAATGCAGTACAGTTCTTCTTGAAGTGCAGTACGCAACCCAGTAATAGTCGTTGAGGCATTTGAACAATTTCGTACCCGCTGTCCAAGTATGTCCCATAGATGCTCGATAGGACTTCTTCTTGGCCAATCCATTTTATCAATTCCAACTTCTACAAAACAATTTTGAACTATTCGGACAACACGTGGTCGGGCATTGCCCTGCATTAGAATAAAATTTCGTTTTATAAAAGGGGCATAAGGTAACGCATGTTCAAGAAGGATTGGTACAATTAAGGATCTACTTTTAATAAATACTACCTAGGTCCGTATGGACGTCATGGAAATCCTTCCCCGTTTGGGGATCACACCACTCCCTTCAAATGGTACTTTAAAATAAAACGCCCTTGGAACGTATCTTTCATTGCGTCTTCTCTACACGTGATGTCGATCATTAGAAAGAATAAATTAAATTTGGACTCCTCCAATTATTTTTCTAATGAAGATAGTTTTTGTCTACGTTTAAACGGACTAGCCGATGATGCGAAGATAATTCTAGACCTCGTAATGGGGTCTCACCATCAAGCAAGGTTTATGCAATTTTCCTTGTTACTGTACTTGTTTCATACGTTAACGTGTCTTATGTCATTAGCAGCTAAATGCTGAATTTTGAGCGTATTTAGTGCGAATCGATGATCAGCAGCGATTGTGCAACGTTTTCTGCCAGAACTAGTCTAGTGTATGCTTGCGTTTCTTCATAGCGAGTGTAGACTCTCTATTAACTGAGGATCGAAAAAATCCAATTGCAAATACCAAACGAAAGCTTCTTCAATTAAAGCTACTATTTTTGCAACACTAGTCGGGTCAGTAATCATGGTATTAGAAGATTACTCTTTATGCATTTGACATAAACTATGACGAAAACAATGACATAATGTTTTTGTCAAAATTTAAAGGCATTTTAAATACCAAAATGAAGGCTGAAGTGCATCTTAATTAAGTTGCATTAGTGAATAAGGAATTTAGGGCATATTATCCATTTATTTTTAATAAAACTTCAAAAAACCAACTGTCCCATGTTTTTGTCTTTCAGTGTATTTAACCCCGTAACGGGCAAAACCAGTTCTACACATCCAAAAATCCTCATAGTACATATGTAGGCTAGAAATATGATTAGAATGACTATTTATGCATTTAAGTTGCTTATTGAATTTAGAAAGTTGGCTTACGTGACCATTTGGTCACATTGCCTCCTTAAGACTTGCGTTTAATATGTGTATCCTAGAGATGAATAGTAAAAGGAACTAAATGAATATTTTGATGAACGAAAGCTTTATTGAACAAACAAATAATGAACAAAAATAATATAAACCAAGGAATATCCATTCTGTAGTACTTAATCATTATTTTTAAGAGCTTCGTGGTATTTAAGAAAACAGTTTTTTTCACTAGTAATACACAATTTCGAATTGCACTTGTGGCATCCCAGGCGACTTGCACCATCTTTACAGTACAGATTATCTGGTCTTTTGGCTACAGGATATCGGACTTTTTGAACAGGTTTTTTATTTTGAATTTTTGGCCTTCCATGACGAGATTCCTTTCCCGTGTGTGCTAAAGATTTTGCAACTTCCATCCTAAATTTTTCCAATGACATAGATTTTTACATTTAGAGCTTTACAACACAGATATCTAAGAGATATGTAAATAAGGGAAAATACCTATCAAAGCGTTGGCCTTGTCAACCCCTCTCATACGCTTATTGTAGCAAAGTATTGGTGATAGACAAGGAACATCAACCTTCCCTTTTAGTAAGTGCTGCCCAAAAGCACACACTTGTTGTCCGTCACTTCACAACTATAGTGCCTTTTGCTGAGTCCGACCTATAGTCATACAATCCTCTGCTAGATTTTATCAAAACCTTGTCTGCTTTGAGGGGGTAGCCGGCTATTCTGTTAGACCTCATTGTACCTAAACTTAAAAATTTAATTTCTGTTTGTAAATAACTGAGCAACTGTAAATTTGAAAAATATTTATCAAAGTATACTGCTGAGTCTTGTGGGTTATGGATTGTTTTGCACAATGCTATAACAATACTAAGACTCACACTCAGTAAACTTTCCTCTTCGGTTGGTTTATTTGTGGAATCTTTCAGTTGTTAAAATGTTTCAGAGCCCTGATACGGTATGAAGTCACAAATGATGCCTGATATAGAAGTCCTTACAAATACCTTGTACCCTAACTTTTGGGATTTGTTCTGTATATACTGTTGCCACCATAGTCTCGTCTATTGAAAATCTGTTATCAACACGCTGTGCAATACAATTTCCCTAAATTTCTTCAATCAATGGTTTGATTTTATAATATCTATCCTTGGTCTCTTTAGTGAATAAACTGTTATTATCAATTGAGGGCAAAACAATAATTCCCAATGTAAGAATAATTGATAGGAAGTCAATCATTTCCTCTCTATTTGTATCTAAATTTCTACCAGTTTCTTGAGTACTGTAGAGATTTGTCTGATCTACCATATTATAAATGACATCAAAGGAAAAAAGAATAAGACAGTACTCTTTCTTTTTTGTTTTTTGTTTGTCACTTTTCAAGATGTCTTTTTACGTTTGTCATTCACTACCGGTTGTACTTCCTCTTCTTCCTCCTCTGAAGATTCGTTTTTAAAATCTGTTTCGGAAACGACAGTATTAGACTCTTTTCTCCTTTGTCTACTTCCGAATCCGAATCCGTTTCCTAAGCCAGAATTTATTACATTTTCCTCATCACATTGTGTTTCGCTTTTGGAATAATCCGACAAATCTGAATCATTAATATTGGATGGTGGTAAACGTGTTTATTCAAACTTCCTGTGTCGCCTTTTTGGGCCGTAAAAGCTACTGATAGCTTTAGGTTGCAACTCCATGTGGTTTCTGAAAAGCCTGGTTCTTTTAGTGGCAATGTAACCGCATGGTATCACATAATTTAAAAGATAAAAATAAAAATGTAACATAAAAAAGTAATGCTTTTACTTTCAGAAAACTGATTTACTGAAGTACCTCTACATTAGCTGTTGAGCATGGCACTATCTTGAGAAATTTTAAGTACAAAAGAATCCGAATGATGTCGCCACTTCAGCAGTGGTTTTATAGTTTGTGTTGTTCATATAGTAACGTTGCCCAATTCAGATTTTAGAAATATAACACTTGAAAGTTAATGTTACCACGATTATGGTCACAATGTCCTTACAGGGTTAACAAGTAAGTTTCGTATTTGCTAAAAATCCAGGAGTGTAATTATTAGATTTTAGTAAGACCAATTAATTTGGATGAAAAGGCTCTGCACTTAATAAAAATAAAATACGCGGATACATCGAGTTTGTCAATTCTCTTATTAAAAGTAGAAACCTTCTAAATCTTAGATCATTCTGATGGTAAAGATAATAATTTTAAATCTTGAGCTTTTTCTCCAGGTGATTATTATTTAATAGTTTTAAGTAAATTACCATTTCTATACATAAATATAGAGAAATTACATTTTGCACATATGGAAATATTAACTTTCGTTTGGAGAAGAATTTCCTAGAACAATGTTGGAAAAACATTGATCCAGAGTATCAATGATGTGGGTTTGATTCGCACACATAATCTAATTTCTCTATTGCATTACACAAATAACAATAACTATTCTTTAAAATATGATAATGCAACTAAATCTATTATAAATTGCTATAACATATCTTGGAACGATCTATCATTCAACGATACGATTAATAAAAGTGAAGGAATAGATATTTTTATTACGATCTACTGAATTATGATTACTTACGTATGTAAAAATGGTGTATGAATCATGTTTCATTAATTTAATCACTGAAAAGCTCAGTTTGCATTAGCCCACAATCCAGATAATTTGCTTAAATTAATTTAATCGAAACCAAAGAAATTCTTAATTTTTTTCGTTTAAATTTTACATTGCATAACATTTAAAACAACTTAATAAGCCTATCGTGTAACACAACAATAAACAAAGCATTTAAGCTTTGTTATTTCAACGTAACGATTAATCCTATTTCGAAATCATAATTTTAATTATTAGAAATAAGAAACCCACTTTACATGCAGAAATGCTTGTGCTCATTTGAAATTAAGTTTCTCTACTTGTTTTTAGAATGTAGGATCTTAATTAAAGAATAATAAGTAATTCTTCTAACGAAATTTAAAGAAAAAAGAAAGAAGAGAAAAATAATAAGTAAAAATAAGCTCTCGCTGTTTCTACCGTACTACTTCATTTTAATACTTTTACCACCCCTGAAGTGAAGCAATATCTCTTGTGAAATGACAGCGTTACTCAGTCGGAGCGGATTCCTAGGGCAACAAAAACACAACTCTTGCAATGTGATATATTATGGGAGACGCGAAAACAAACAAAATAACTGAGAATGCTTCGAACTGGATTCTTTCTGTACTACGAGCAATAACAAGCTCTGCTTAAGTGCATCAGTAGAGATAAACGGACGAGGTTAGAGTCATAAAAACTGTGCAGTATGAGGTGGTGTGGTGGTGAGTTCATGGCATGTATAAAAATAAACGAATGGAAAGACTTTAATACGTAGTTAACTTGAAACCGCTTTTAACACATACGCATGCAAATACATACAAGTATATATCTATCAAATACGCGCACGAGAAATATTTAGTGGTGCATTATCGCGATTAATGTAAACTGGAATTAGGGGTGAATTTGGAGACAATTTATGGGGCTTTAATTTATGCATAGACGCTCGTATCTCTCCGCACATCTCATTAACTAACGTGACTCCAATCGCGTGACTCCACCGCGATAAAAATTCCCCTGTAAAGAAAACGCGACGAGTGAAAGCCAAAAAGGGTGCGATTTTGTAAAGTTCAGGTCGGCAAAAGCTCGGTCTCTCTTTTGAATAATGCATTTTTCGTTAGTTAACTTGTTTATTTAGATGGAAATTAAAGCTTAGCAAAGACGAACCCACGAATTTTCCGAACAGAAAATGTTAAAGGTGCACGAAATAAATTTTCATTTAGTTTAATTTGAGTTACCGACCAGATTGTTTAATAAGCTGCACGCGCACGCACTGATAAGAACATGAAAGGGCTGCTAGCACTTCGTGTTAATTTCACACCGACATGGTAATTAGTTACATAATAATAAGGTCGTTCAATCATTCTTAAGAGTGACGTCTTTACTGATTTTGGAAACTAACTAAGCCATTTCTGAGTTTAACACTTTATCATACTGAACATTTTCTTCTAATTTCGGATTTTATTTTTACCATTCTTTAATTCTTTTTTTCTCTAAAATACATTATAAAAAAGAAAACAATTTAAAAATTGTTACTCATAATTTTTATCAATCAAGAAATATATTGGCTATTTAACTGACTATCTATTTCAGCAATATCCATTAAGCCAAAAGGAGCAGTCGATTGTTTCGCCCAGTATCTTTCGTTCTTATTAGAAAGTCTAATTAGAAACAAAACGAATTTCTCTCTATTTTTTCCGTATTTGCAGAAGTTTGCTTTAAAAGGACTTCTTTATTTTTTATTGTCCATTAGACATATGTTCAATAAATATTTCAAACTTGAACTTTGTGTAGGAAAGTTAGTAAACTGAATTTTCTTCTAAAGCCATTTTCAGAGTAAGTAGCTTTTGATTAACTTTTTATTGGCACCGTTCATAAAGAATAAATTTGTTCAGCAGAGACGACGATGGAACTATTTAGACACATTTCAGTTTCTACTTCACGCATACTGTTGAATTTAATTTCGAGCTTTATGTGTTAGTTATTTTTTTCTGTTTAGTTATCAATAGGTTGTACACTGATAAAGAGATGCTTCTTTTTGTTAATTTTATTAAAATTTAAAATCTATCTTATCAGTGATAATTTGTGCACATCGTTGTTTGTCAAAGCTTTTAGTTGATTCTTTGTTTCTGCATTGGTCTGATCCTGCAACTGCAATTTAAGTCGAGTTTGAAAGTTATTAATGAGTTGGATAGCGCGTTCGGTGCAAAATAAAACTAGAAAGAACTTGGAGAGATCTCCCTAAAGAGTTTTCTTTTTAATACATATCTTTCCAGTAGTTACATTCTTAATATAGCTTTAAGAGAAAGCATTTAATGGATGAAGGTGTTTAATTCCAAAATAAATTTTTAGGTACTTGAATGCTTTGAGGAGTTATTATAAGATGGAAGTGGAATTCCTAAAATAAGCGATATAGCACGTGTGCGATTTTGTACTTCTTTTACATCAATGATTCATGATTGTTTCCTTTTTCATGTAAACTTTCTGTTCAAATACAAATGTTTTTTTTATAATATATTTTGATGATATTAAAAATGTAAATGTGATGATATAAAAAATGTAGTGATATTTGAAAATGATAAAAAAAAGAGAGTATAAAAAAAATTTTGTTTTTTGTGGGTTTGATAAATGTAATGACAGTAAAAAAATAAAAAAATTAATATATTGTCAAGAAAAAATAGCGTTTTAATAAAAAAATTAAGAACCACACGAAGAAAAATAAGGACCCTGAGAAAAACAGCTCTCCATATCATAACATAAAAAATTGGCGTCCCAACGTGATAGGGCAAGTTAAATAAAAGACATAATTATCATTTTGTTAGTTGTCTGTTGGTAGTAGAAAGATGTCAAAGCGAGGTAAATCAGTAGATAGTAGAAAAAGGGACAACAGAGAGGAAGAAAATATTGAAATTGAACAGATGGAAGAAGAAAGTACAAGTATGGAGGAGACCATGAGAGATGTTGAAAAGTGAGATAAAGAGCAAAAAGAAATAAGTCAACAACAACCATATTTACTTAAAATATTAATAGAAATGAAACAAGACCAAGATAAAAGATTTGAAGGTCAAACTAAAAGATTTGAAGACCAAACTAAAAGAATAGAAGACCAAACTAAAAGATTAGAAGAGATTAAACAAGATAATACTAAAAGATTTGAAGAAACCAATCATAATCAAAAGAAAAGATTTGAAGAAATTAAAAGAAAATTTGAAGATCATGATAATAGATGGGATAATATTGTTAAAAACATGAGAGGTGAAATACAAGAAGAGGTGAATGTCAGAATGAAATGCGTAGGAAAATAGAAAGACACCAAGAAGAAATTATCAACATGTTACAAATAAGGGATGCAGATATAAATGAGAAAATTATGGAGCAAGAAAAAGCACAAGAAAACTACCAGCAGAATGTGAAAGTAGAATTAGAAAAAATAAACAAAAATGTTGAAGAGAAATCAACAGCAGGTAATCATGGACCAAGTCCAGCAAAGCGAAACCTAATATGAATTCTTGCAGATAGTCACATATTAGACGGTTGCTTACAGTTTCATTTGTGAGTTTGTAATTAATAGTTCGGCTTTTTACAGTATAGTTACGTCATCATAAATAATCGGAAAGAGAACTCTTCAATACAGAGTAAAATAATTGCGATTTTCCAGTTTAATGGCATCTCTATCTTGGTGCAAACTAGGTTCAGAATTATCAAAATAGTGCACTTTTTTCTATTCTTTTGGATGCTTCATTGGTGAGTCATTCATTTTAGGAGAAAACTTCGCAGGTCCCTAGAATGCTATGCTGGAGCAATTTACGCGAACGTGGCCGGTTTGGTCGATACAGGCTACTCAAACTACTGTTCCATATCGTAAGATAAAGACCACGACACGACCTTATCCTAGTAGATCATCTACACTGTCTTTTATGCCGAGACAATAGATTTCTGCCCCGTTATTTCTATAGCTTTTGTAATCATCTCCAGTTTTCTTTCTAGTTCTCCGCGGCAATTCGCTCCAACTATAGTCATTATATCGCCAACATAAGCAGTGATCATACGATCTTCAATAAAATATCAATAGCAAAGGTGTGACATAATGTCTAGCCCTGCGAAGTAGTCACATAAATAAGCATACATAGAGTAGTTCTGCTCCACGAAGGTTAAGATATCATTGCTGCTTTGTATGGTATATAATTTCATTGAAAGTTCATTGAAGGTAATTAATAGTTTGTTATATTCTGAAGCTTCATAATTGGTCACTCTTTTATCAGGTAGGTCTGGTAAGTTACAATCTTTATTTATGTTGAACATATCAAATAATTCTGAGTCTCAAGAATTTTCTTCACTTGAAAAAATATTTTGAGTTTCCTCTGGTACATACTACATACATATCTTTAATAATTAAAATACTGCTGGAAATATTAATGCATCATGTTTACTCTTTTTAAAACAGAAAATAACAAACAGTTTTTTCTTAGCGATGCCTATCTAAACATTGTGTTGCAGCATTGAAAACTTACTGGAATTAAATTTGTCTCTAGAGAGTTTATAGTTTATGTCTGCTAGTTTAAATAAACATTTACCACCTCTTTTATAGTAAGTTTCTTTTACGACTTTCTTAATTGTAATAATTTTGTTTGGACAGTAATAATCAACACAAAGTAATGGAAAAAGTATTGAGTAAAAAGAAGAATAGTTACAGTAGTGTTACAAAACTTTAAATTCTGCAGAACGTCAAAGTAGTGAGAAGCCTTTGAAAACCTTTTACCACTTCCCTTACACTAAGTGTCTTGTACGACTTTTCTTATAGTAATTATTTTGTTTGGACAGTAACAATCAACACAAGATAATGGACAAAGTATTGAGTAAAAAGAAGAATAGTTACAGTAGTGTTACAAAACTTTAAATCCTGCAGAACGTCAAAGCAGTAAAAAGCCTTCGAAGACCTTTTACCACTTCCCTTACACTAAGTTCCTTGTACGACTTTTCTTATAGTAATTATTTCGTTTGGACAGTAACAATCAACACAAAGTAATGGACAAAGTATTGAGTAAAAAGAAGAACAGGTATAGTTTTATTACAAAATTTTAAATTCTGCAGAACGTTAAAGTAGCGAGAAGCCTTCGAAGACCTTTTACTGCTTCTCTTATACTAAGTTCCTTGCACGACTTTTCTTATAGTAATTATATCGTTTGTACAGTAATAATTAACATAATCAACAAAATATGAAGTAAAAAGTGAAATACTTATAGTATTGTTACAAAACTTTAAATACTATAAAACGTCACAGTGGCGAAAAGCCTTCGAGATTTATTTCCGTTTGCCCTCGGTGCACTTCCTATCGTGTGTTGATTTCAGAGAGAAGAGTTTCGCAAGATTTAGTGGTTTGTAAATATTAAAATGAATGTTATGGAGGAACTTGTGTTTGGTCTACTGGTATCTTAATGACTTTTGAGAATAGAGTGACAGTATGGGAGGTACGAAATTCTACCGGGTGTTTTTCTTTAATTTATTTCAGGCATGTTATGCTAAACCTCTGTTTTCATAATGCAAATTACAGGAAAAACCCCATTTTAAACGGATCTGTTAAATTCAAACGAATAGATTTCCTACGCTCACCAGTAGCGTAAATTTTCGTTCAATAAATATAGAAAACTAGAGGTGCCGCGGGCGTACGTCCGCTGTCGCCGAAGGCGGCCTCGCCTCGAGCTTTACCCTCGTTCGGACCGTCTTTGGTGGTCCCGGCTCGAGCTTTACCCTCGTTCGGGCCGCCTTCTGCGGCCCCGTCTCGAGCTCTGTCCTTTTTCGGGCAGCCCTCGGCGGCCCCAGCTTGATCTTCGCCTTTGGCGGCTCCGGCTTAAGCTTGGTCCTCGTTCGAGCCGCCAGTAGCGTAAACTTTCATTCAAATTTAGAAACTATTTCGAAACACCCTCTTAATAGGAATTACGATATTGACATGCGAAAACTAGCTTCGTATCTTGCAACTTTCACTGTTTCCATTGCAATACTTATATCTCGTCTTCAAACTGTTGATTACCTTCAATGAACTTTCAATTAAGTTGTATACCATACAATGCAGCGCTGATATCTTAACCTTCGTGGAGCAGAACTGGTTGACCCATTATATTGTACAGTTTTAGTTAATAACCTTTTTTGATGCTGTAAACGAGGTTTGCTCTTTAGGACAGAGATTCTTCATTCATGTAAATGGCATAATTAATTTTCTTTGTTTCATCTAATAATATTACTGTTCACAACAAGAAGGGGTTTCATAAAAAAATGTGTTTACATTCTTGCTGTGGAATCAGAATTTATTGTATTATACGAAACCGTTAACCTTTTACCAAAGCTAACGTGGTATGTATCACTGCACCTACGACTCTAAATATTGACTGATAAATTCTCCTTTCTTGTTTTATTTTCTTTTACTTGCATAGCACTTCTTTTCCTGGAATTTTATTTTGTTTATTTTTAAAGTAAAAGTTTGAGCAAACTTTAATTCTTTTTCTTCTTCTTTCTTTGACTAGGACTTTACGTCCTGTTTGTCTCGCCTTTATTCGGTTGACGACAAGATCCAATTCTAGCCCTATCTTTTCGGTGATTGTTCTGGTGGTGTTTTGCTTGTGGACCTTTCGTTTTTACAGATCTTCGGTAATCCTTTTTTTCATTCGGTCCACATGTTTGTTCCAATATTTTTTCTGTTTCTTTATCCACTTCACTACATCTTCCATTTGACATTTATTTC
Source organism: Ignelater luminosus (assembly GCA_011009095.1). NCBI lineage: Eukaryota > Metazoa > Arthropoda > Insecta > Coleoptera > Elateridae > Ignelater > Ignelater luminosus. Next base: position 21,860 of record VTPC01008395.1, read on the forward strand.
GTATAAATACATTTATTTGTCGGTCTCTCAACGTTATTTCTAGAATATTTCTCAGTAGCTTTATTTTCACTGTTCTTAACTTTTGTTTTGTCACCTGCGTTTCTTCTCTTGTTTCTCCACCATATGTTAGGATGGACCTTATCATTGTCTTGTATATCTCCATTTTACTGTTCCTGTCTATATCGTTATTCCTTCAAACCATTTCAATCAATGCTCCTGCCACTTGAACTGCTTTTGTTGTGTGTTTTTGGATTTCATCTATTAAGTCTTGGTTGCTAATTATTTCTCTTGTTGTTGTTCAATCATTTCTCCTTCGACGTCTAATTTTCATCTTAGCAGATCCTTGGATATTACCATACATTTTGTTTTTAGTGTTGAGATTTCCATATTATACTTTTTTAGAAAAATTTCTTCCTTATTGGCTGCTAGCTCCTTTACCTCTTCGTCAAACCATGGCGTCTTTGTTTTTACTTTGTTCCTTTTTCCTAGAAACTCTACGGCGGCTTTCATTATACTCGTTTTTACTATGTTCCATGTATCTTCTACAGTTAACTCGTCCTCTAATATATATTCCTCTAGCGTTTGCTATAGTGTTTTTATACAGGTCTTGTGTGGTGAAATCTGTTAGGGTTTCGATATTCAGTTTCTCCACATATAAAGGTTTTATTTTATTTTGCTCAGTTGTAAGTGTATCTTACAGAAAACCCGTCCGTGGTCTGAGCCTATATTCGCTGACGATACGACCCGTACGTTCTGTATCTCTATCGGGTGAATACACTTATTTATGTCAAAATAAGTCTTATATATTCTTAGTTCGTTCAGCGTGCAGAACTGCATAAGGTCTTCTCTGTTTTCGTTAAAGGTTACTTCGTTAAATTTTTGCTTTATTCCCGGTAATATGGTATTACCTGGTTATGGACAGCCAACTATTTGTTCTTCTTTTTGAATTTTCTGATGTACCTGTTCAAGTTCGTTATAAAAAATCTTTCGTTCTTCCTTTGGTTTTCCTGCATCCATTGCGTAAGTAGCTATTGTATTTATCTTTTGTTTATCTAAGGTTAAGGTTGCCATTAGAATTCTCTCATTTATGTAGTTTACATCAGTTATATTGTTTGTAAATTTTTTATGGATTAGTATTCCTACCCCAACACGTGCCCTTCAGTATTTGCTAATGCCACTATAGATTAGAATGCAATTTCCCTAATAATACTGTTTGTTTGCCTTTCCTTGTTGTCTTGCTTGGAGTGCAGATGGCAATTTCACGGTTTTTCATCTCAATTATGATTTTTTGTTCTTTGGTGTTCCATGAGTTTACATAGCATGTTGCTAATCTTAGTATACTGGTTATCCTTTTTCGTTTTCCATGTTCGTTTGCTGTGGTCGTCGTCGTATCATCAGCTTTGTTGCGAGACTTTCTTGTATTTCTGTAAGAAGGTTGTGCTTTTGCGGTGAGTATGTTGTTAACCTATCTCGTCCACCTTCCTCCTTTATCCGGACTGTACTGGTAGTCTCTGTGCTACTCAATCCACGAATCCCTACCAAAGGCGGAATTGCAAACTTTAATTAACCGTTGTAACAAATCTAAAATTACTAAATGCAACCTTACTTGCGGATACTACAAACTTGATGCAAAGAAGAAAAACGCCAAAGTATTTCTGCTTTATGAATTTAATAAAATGATGAAACTACACGTGAATCGCCCAATAATCGTTACTTGCTAAACTTGGTTCTTGTCTAATTTGTCAAGCGGTCTAGATAGATCTACAAAACATTAGAATGTTTCTACCTACACGCAACTGTCTTCTCTGTGATCTAAGTCATAGCACAGCATCTTCAATATAGGGTAAAAATAGATAATTACAGTTTCCTAGTTTTATAATACTCTTCCTTGTTCCAAGCTATATAGTAGAGAATTTTTATTAGTACCCTTCTTTCTATTTTGTTCATATGCTTAATAGCATTCACTCGCCCTCACTTCCTTTACGGCTTAGGTAGTTTCTTTGCAATTACTTTCGTGTACTTCATTTGCTTTGTGTCTTCTATATTCTTCACTAACTGAAATATCGACCTCCTATTTACCTTTGCCTACTTGTTTTTAATTGCTCGTTTTTGAGAGTCCTATATAGAGTAGTTTTTAGTTAGCAAAGTATTTTATACTGTGCGCTCTGTTGCAATTATTGGTTCTTTGTACTTCTATCCTCAGAAACCAAGCATCTGTTGATGGTCTTCAGTACTTCTCTACTGTTGTAAAAGCGCTATTATGCATACCAGAAACATGCTCCGCAATTTTGAAACCTCTGGTGAGACTTACGGTTCCACTATGCTGCCTCTGGCAGCAACCCTTACAGGTTTTCTGAAGCAAAACAATTTAAAATTACTAATCACGTTTTGCCGTTCCCTCTTCTGTAATCGAGATTTGTGTTCCACTACTGTGCCACTTTAGACAGCAATCCTGATAGAACGTCTAGTGGAAATCATTTAAAGTCGGGAGTCAAGCTTTACTCTCTCCTCTGACCATCCTTCTGCAATCAGAATTAACTTTCCAGTATTGTACCGCCTTTGGTAAAAACTCTGATAAACCTTTTCTGGCCGCTCTAACAATCTTCAAGGGGAAACACTTAAAATTTAAAAAATCGCGCTTTGCTCTCTTCTCTGACTTCAATTTGACAGTATTGTAATTCTCTTTTCACAATTGTGCCACCTTTGGCAAGAATCCTAAAGAATCTTCTTAAGAAGTTTAAAATTAGAAGCTACGCTTTGCTTTTCACTCTGAGGGCCCTCTTACAATTTACTATATGCTACTGTGGCACTTTCGGCGACAACCGCAACAAGCTTTCTTAACCCTTTGTTGCCGGAATTATTTTTTGGTTGCAGAATTAATATTTCTGCAGTGAGTCAAGTTGGAAACTGTCTAAGTAATATATACTAACCATAGATATATTCTTCAAATTTACAGTTTGAACGTGGTTGCAGTATGGTACCATTAGGCAATAAACGTTGTGAAAATATAACGCTAACTTTTATTATTCTACATAACAAAAGATGTAATACCTATTTTCTGTGAAATTCTAGGAAACAGGCACAAACCAACTTGACATCTACATAAAAAAGAATTTAGAAAATCACAAGATAGTTTATTATGTACCTTGAACACATCAATCGAGGTTGATGCGGTTCAGACCTGGTGCTGCAAAAAGCACATCTTTTAGATGTGCCATATGACTACAGCAACTGTATCTAACTTCATACGGAACTGTAGTTTTAAAAGAAGGTGTTTGTGTAGACGTAAGACCTTTTTTAGTAGAATTCTTCTCAGCCCAAACGAGTCCCAGAGCAACAGCCATTTTGAAATCTTTCAGGCTTAGAATATTTGCCGAAGAAACTGATTTTTTTGAGAATAACAAAAGCATTCACGACTCTCTCGTGTCAAAGAAGTACCAAAATCTGTCTTGTAAATCGCTCTGTAGCATACATATCAAAGGCATCTACATAACTCATATTCTTGTTATACTGACACACTAATTCAGAGTGAGACATTTCTTGTTTAGTCCAGTTAACGAAGAGGTTATAGAGGACATGGAAAGGGGGAGAATTTTTTTCTTGAGAAATATGTTTGGGGAATAGTTAGGAGGTAAAGATACTAAAAGTCCCCGCCTCTAGCTACAATCCGCTTTTGGGCATTCATTGACTGGACTAGGTTTGAACCATCCCTTTCTGTTTTCTTTGCAAAATTGCTTACAAATGGATCTAAATAATTTGATAAAAAATGAACTGCTTTTCGATTTTTCTATTTAAGGAAACTGAGTCCATCCACAATTTAGATTTACCTTTTTTCATTCTGCTGTCTTCCTTCAAATTTGTTGGAAGTTTTTTTTACCTTTTCTTATGCTATCACATGCAGAAACCAGTTCTGACTTAATTGCTTTTGTAATTCAGCGGAACTAAAAAAATTAATCAAAAAATGGACGATTACCTTTTCTAACTAAAGTACGTGAGAGATCTGTAACTACACGTTTTCTTAAATGTTTTTTTACACTCGCATCCACTTTTCTAGTATAAGCTTCAAATTGGCAGACATATCTGCACGTAATCATACTTATAGCCTTGTTTTATTGATTTTTGAGGCATATATTGTTTTAGTAAACTGCGACCTTCGAATCTGATTATAGACTCATCTATGGACTGATTTTGCGAAGGTACATATGAGTCCAGAAATGTATGTGACAGTGCAAGTATCGTAACAACCAAGCAAATCTGTATCTTGACGTAATCGAGCTGATATAAGTGTCTCTCATTTCCAGTTTGGGTAACCAGTAATCTTTGTAACTGAATAGTTTTTTATACCATGGCAGAAAATGCTCTCTCTTTCTCATTTATTTTAATGAACTCGGAAGTCTTCGCTGAAGATTTTTGTAAAGCGTACAAGACTATCTACTCCATTAGGTCTTGTGGAGAAAGACGAAGAAATACATTATCTAAAATCTCTATATTATCAGGAATATTTGAGCCACTTTGACTTTTAAAAGCTTTTTTATGTTTGCAGTTCTTAGTAGATTTAGTCCATACTGTCTTTCTTTGCAGCTCACAAGTTCTAATAACTAAGAAAGGTAGATCGTCTTCACTGTCATAATTTTCATTATGTCATCTTCCTGAACCACATTTGCGCCTATAATAACGATGGGTAACTAATTTATGTCATGGAGATCATTATTTAGAGCTAGAGTAAAATATACGCAATCCTCCTCTTCATCACTAATATCGCCGTCTCCTTCTGCTTCAGGACACTTTCAATAAGAGTATAAAACTCTTCTGAATAAAGTTTTTCTAACTTGTCCCACGAATATTGTTCTGTTCAAAAACAAAAAAAAAATGTTTATTGCCTTGTGGTTTCACAGGGAAACCTTAAACTTTCATTTGAAATAAAACGCTCGTGCTTATAATGTTAAGACCAACTTCTTTTATGTTCCTACTAATATATAAATATTAATACTTATCAAACATTTTAGAAAATCGGTAAATAACATACACGTGCTTACCTGGCCAATAAGTCTATCTGAACTTGTAAAACCACATGACATCTTATTGGTTGAATATTCAGGCATGTTATAAAATGTGTGATTTTTGTGTGTCAACTAAGACATAATTTTTACTTTAGTGGTTTCATGACGAAAGGGTTAAAGGGAACTATCGATCGAGTTTTTTTCTGCTGTAATATGCCGCCGATCTTAACCTGACCTGATCTTCTTAAGGGGAATTATTTTATAAGTAAAGTTAAATATCAGGCTTCGATCTCTAGAGTAAAACCACATTTTGTGTCTATGATCCGATTAACTTGATCTCGGATCTTTTTTACGTTGCTGAACATCTTCAACTCACTGCGTATGATTTTTGATAGGTTTGCTCTTGGGAATTAGACACAGATAATTATTACAGTTATTACTACATAGTTTTATTTATGTTAAAGTTATGTTTTCAATTTCACTTGATTTTGATTATAAGTCTATATTTAATCGATTAGACTCGAGAGGAATAAACTCATGTAATTACTCGTGAAACTTGCTTCTAAATATGGAGTACACCAAAACTAATAATAATTGTAGTTTGTAATGTACACCAAGAGTATGCGTTATTATTTTCCACATCATCTCTAATAAAGATTAAACAAGTTCTAAAAATAGGTTTTTTTCTTAAAGAGTTTCAAATTCTTAATACCTATCGTCTAGGGTAAAAAAAGGTCATTTTATTATACTTGCAACTACTCATTTCAAATTTAATTTAAAATCGTTGTACCAAAGAAATAGGTTATTTGGTAAATTCCAAATTCAGGAGACAGAGTAGCTTGTTAAGGTTCAACTATAAACGCATTCAGCAGACATTAAAACTGACGAGGTTGTTCCAGGTTGTTTCACCTAAGGCGAAATTTCCTTTGTAAAAGCAAACTTGACGCAGAAACGAACGGAAACTTGATTACCTAGATTTTTTATTAACATTACATTGCTGGTTTATAAATAGCCATTCTATTACGTTAACTAGTACATGCATGCTATAGAGAAAGCTTCAATTTCACAAATAAAGGTGTTTTTTTAAAACAAGAACAGGGATATTAACATTTTCGGTTACTACTAGACCTATGTATCTATTAAATTAAATCATAAATACTATATGGTTCGCTATTTACTAAAGTAGGAAGAAAAATCTATTTTAATTAAATTCAAAGCAATTCGTATAATGTTATATTAGATGCCATTAAGTAGGTATTTTATTCAGAAAATGGGGGTAAAGTAAAATTGGAAACTAGAGAGAACGTTGAACAACGTTAACATCTCAAAGCTATGTAATGTGCTGCATATGTATTTAGTTCGTGTCGGTGTGCTGTCAAAATAGGCACGTTGTTTACAAGCATGTTGATGGTAATTTTAGAATAACAAGTTATAAATTTAGTGACTAATTAATTATTAATGGCCATTGCGATATCGAATTAAGCATTGTTGTAATATCTATCCCCTTTCTGTTTATTTCTAGTATTTGAATGATAACAGGATTAGTAAATTAGAAATATTTGTATTTTGTAAAACTTTATATTTAATTTTATCTGAGATCTTGAGGACTTTAATACAAACAAAAAAAAAAGATTATAAAATGTGGGATCTTTAAGGACAGCTTCCAGTAAGAAAAATAATTAGATATTTAAAATACAGGTGATTTATCTTCGTTATCAAAGATATATTAAGATATTACAGTAATTTATCTAATGTACCAACATAATTAAGAATCAAACTTATTATATAGGACTTACGAAGATGTTATCGCCTTTAGGATAAAGTGAGTACATATATAAAAGTTTTAAAATTCCAACTGTAATAGTGATTGATTTGGTTTTTATCTATATTATTAGAATTCCCCGTTTACAAATTCTTTTATATAAAACATTTTGTCCCTTAAAGCACTACAGTGATAAGAAATTTTATATTCTTTGAAAGCACACTATAATCGACTTACATAATAAAACTCCTCTCGGTATGAAAAGTCTAATTGACTTCAACTTTTTAATTGAGCACGTGGACTAACATAAGTAGTCGAGTGGCGGGCCTCGGTAACTCGGCTGGACCATGAATCCCTGGTGTTTAGGAACTTAAAATGAAACCTAAAATATAAATTATGATAAGACTAAAGGACGCTACTTCTAGTTGATGTACCTTTCTTACTGTATTAGAGAAAATGCACTGAGGGCAACAAATTAAAGCTCTCGAGAGAAATTAGTAACAAGCCACGTCTTGTTGAAACTAAGTACAGCCAGTTTTAAAATCGTACGTAAATCCCTAAATCATGCTATAAGAGAAGCGAGTTGCAACTTCCATTCTACTGGGGAACAGACCTATTGGCCAGCAGACCCGCAAAAAATTCCTGATTTACTAGATTTCTTTGCCACAAGGAAAGTATTGGTCAATTTGATAGAGACAGAAAGCATTCTGGATGTAGACTCTGATCACTCGGCGATGCTACTAACACTCAGTCAAAAAATCATCAAAAAGAGGCTAGACCGCAATTAGTAAATAAAAGTACAAATTGGGAGAATTT
>VTPC01008395.1:34640-49851 GCA_011009095.1 Ignelater luminosus
TTCGTCATCTACATTCTCTAGCTACTTCGTCATCTTTTTGGCAATTACGTTTTGAACTTCAATATTTAACCAAAATAAAACTTTAAGAAACATGGAAAACGAATGTAAGTAATGCCCTTAAGTTTTCAAGTTTCTTTTGTTAATCTCCACTGGCCCCTTGTACGTTGTATTGAGATTTAGCAACTGCAAAGTTTAATGGCCTCGTTTACCACCGTTAACTGCTTTAAACGTTTCATTCAGTAGATTCTTATAAAGATTTCTATGGGATTTTCCCATTTAAATTTAAAACATTGAACATTTGCAAAATTTGTTTTTTCGTTTTCTTCGGTCAGCTGCTTTTCTGAATAGACTTGTTTATTTTTTCAAAGGAAAAGAATTCGTTTTGTGTTATTTGAGTTACGATAAACGCATTTTTCGTTTTTGAATTTTCAACACCTGCAATTCACTGTTCTGGAATATAAATATGTCCTATGCATTTCTGAAGGCAGATTCGTATGTCCGGGTACTATAAACTCATGTTCAGTAGACTTGTACATGTCATTATGGTCCAATTTTTATTTTGGTCTTCGAAGTTGTCTGTGAAGATAATCAAATTCTTATTTGGTGTTGATGCGGACTAGACGTAATGTGCTTAGTCTAGTTTTCCTACATTTTCAGTCCACATGTACATGTATTGTTTGCGAGTTCTGCCATCATGGATTCCCAAATTATACATCCAGGCTTTTCGCAAATAAAAAGCCTTACCGTCTGTAAGATGTGGAAGGGGTAAAGCCTGTTGTAAGTCGAATGATATCACATGAACACCTTGTGTTTCATCCTTAGATCTCCGAAACTCTACTTTTACGTTTCTCTGCATAGTTTGGACCTTTCGCTGATGTAGTTGAAGTAACCTACGAGCAGAACATTCTGCGGTATCTATTTTTTTTAACAGGATTCAGTTGTTGCTTTTTGCACCACGTAACATAATAATGTCTATGTAGCGACGATTTTGACATATTATCGATATACATCCTATTTGAATTGTTTTGTCTGCTATAATGGCTATACTTGGGTATTGACTTAATATGGTTCTGAACAGACTGCACACCTTCATCAAACAGACTATTTGCGCGATTATTGTATCTGCCACGTCCATCAAGCTTTAGGGTAGAAAGCCCAACCTTTATCTGTTTGCAAATATTATACAGCCAGCGTCTTGAATTTTGTTAGCCATGCGTCAAAATAAATTCTTTTTTGCAGACTTTGAGGTTCACTCTAAACACTTTGATATAATACTTGAATGTGCAAGTTATTGATGAAACCTGCTTCTTAGTTTTTTTGGGATACCTTCCTTTTTTGGTTACGCTTTTGCCCTGAAGCAGTCTCCTGCATTCTTTTTTGCATTTGCAAGTTGCACTTAAGCTTTTAGGTTCATGAATAATGCCGTTAGGGCTCACAAATCCCATATTTCAAGTTTCTTCTCTGCTGAGCTTTAACCTTGTTTTGACGCTCGATATTGGTCTGCCTCTTCCTTGCTTTATTGTTCTTTACAGGTGTATCAGTCACCCTCCTGGTAGTAATGTTATTCTGTAAAATTAACAAAATATTTTGGTACTTGGTCTATTTGCTTAGAATTTTACACAATAAGGTAATAAGCCACAAAACATGTATCTTACATTACTCTAAAAGTTACAGGTATTTTTTAGTAAGAACATCATCTTTGTCACACCAAATTTTACTTACGTTGTTATCCGACTTTCTCCACTGTTAGTACTGTGATTAAAATATTCTTTTATCCATATCACTATCATAATATTCACTCGAAACGTCACTAGCTTTATTTTCTTCAGAATAAACCAATTTCCTTTTAACTGACATGTTGCTGGTACCCACCATGTTGCATTTTGTGTGGTTTGTTACCTTCATGTTGCAAATTTCATTTAATATATGTAATGGTCAAGAAGAGACTGCCTGATCACGGCGGCATCTAGTGACAAACAACTGAAATTATTTCATTTGTGACTTGTTTGACTTCTACGCAGAAGGAATACGTTGGAAACTCATTTTTGATCAATGTCTAGCTTGTTACTATTTTCCTCCTAGCACTTCAATTACTTTAGGACCTAAACTAATTATAGAGATCTCGCAAACACTCCTGACTATGGTGCTGCGCGAAGGCGGAGATAAAACTGGGGAAAGGGAACTAGCAAACGAATGAAAGTTAGTGAAGGCATATTACCCAGCGCGGAAGGGAATTTTTTGCGCCGTGGTCATGAGTGTTTGCAAGATCTCTACACTGTGTATAGATGATTTGTGATAGTAATTTATTTGATATTACATACTCGGCTGGCGCCTCTTCGGTAATCATTTAGATTCGTTCGCTAAAACCCTTTTTTACGTAGGGGACAGTGGAGCAAGTTGACAAAGATAAGGAATTTATTTTTTTTAGAAGAAAACAAAGTAGATCAAACTAAATTTTATAATGTCTTACCTACATGTGTTAGCTACAAACTGTATAAACGTGAAACAAATATTCTTCTTGTTCATTCTGTTCATTTTCCATATCCTGCCCCACCTATGGGGCAAGATGAAGGATATTTTGGGGCAAGATAAAGATTATACCCATAAATCGCATTTGAATTGACCTTCACTTTCACATGCCATGCACGATTGGTGTCACCGGGGAGCACAAATTCACACTTAGTTCTTAGAAGGAGGATCCGAAAATGATTGCTGGCAACCAGAACACAAGATTTCTTCAACATTTGCAGTATCTTTTTGGAATAAATGCTGTCTAAAAATACGTCTCTTTGCCTTTCGACATTTACCTTTATTTCTATAGACTTGATCCTTTTCTCTCTTTTCTAATTTTATTTTACTTGGCGAAGAGATTAGCATCAAAGCTTTCTGTTTTTTTCAGTTTGTAATTTGAGAGCGATCATATTCTGACAAGGGTTTAATGTCTGTGAGAGGCTTAAATGTTGATGCTTTGCGCATTGTTTGTAGTCCAGATGGTTTTGCTATAGCAGAATCTTGTTTACTGGTTCATCGTCTGATGCAGAAAATTCTTCCTCACGAGAAGGTTTATGTCTTGCTTGATGCTAATTCTGATTACTGTTTGTGTAATCACGTTCACTTACCATAGCTGGTGCAGTCTGCATTATCAAACACGCCAGGGCTAAAAGGTTCAATCGCACATTTTTCAAAGCTCTTGATAGTGACACCAACGGTTGCAGATTTCAAGAAAGCTTGCCTAAGAGTCTTATAACTTCTTTGTCTGTGATTGCTTTCTCCGGATTATTTATGAGGTAGTTGCCACAAGCTTGGTTATAATATGTTTTTATAGGCATAAAAAAATTCACATCTAGGGGTTGCAGTCTGAGCGTGGTATGAGCTGGCAACGCAATCATAACAATACCGTTGCTTCTACACAGTTTTATTGCTTGAAGTGAGCAATGTGAACTGTAATTATCTACTATTAACAATATACACTTTTCTTTTAATGAATGAGTAAATTTCATAAAGTGTTTTAGATAGTATATGAATACCTCTGAGTTCATCCAGCTACTTGAATGAGCTGTAGCGTCACTACCTGGAGGGCATTCATCTAATAGTTCAGAACGTAGTTGTACCTTAGGAAAAATAAGGTATGGGGGAATGTAAGTACCTTGTGTATTCATTGAACAAACTACGGTTATATTCTCCTCCGTTATTCACTTGCAACTTTAGTCTGAGACAAAACCATCGGTTGTTTCAACGGGACCGTGAAGAGACAGCTTTCATGAGCATTATATATCACATCGGGTCCGAGTTTATATTTAAGTTTCATGTCAATTAACAAATCACAACATCTGCCGACTTCAATTTTGTTAAAACCCATCAAACGGCTGAAGAAGTTGACTCTGGTTTCCGTAAACTTATTTTCTGTCGTTTCATAAACGAAATTAGCTAATCAGCTGCTTTGATCTGTTTACTACTCTGGTGTTGCTAATTGCTGTGTTCCGCAAATTCATAAGCAAGCTTCCTACACTCTGAGGAAGTAAGACCAAATGCTCTGTTGTTGAGATCGTGAAGGTAATCAGCAAATTCTTTTTCTTGCGTCTCACTAAATGTTTTTTATATCCTCCTTTATTCCTGGACAGTATTTTATTGCGTTGATGCTTTTTGATATATCTACATAGCGAAGGTTCAGGTATTTGGTAAACGTCACTAGGATGATTCATTGTCATGCCCTCTTCTTCAACAGCATGCACTTCAGTTATTAATGCATTTTCTGGTCATGATCGAAGATTGCTTTTTTTTTCATACGTTCTCACCATCTATAAGAAAAATAGTATATGTCACTCGGAGTAGAACGTCTTTTTGTGTTTCACACTGTTTGCACCTCCTCGGTTGTGCCTTGGCAGCAAACTTGCTCAACACTAAAAGACTTCATTCTACTCCTTGTAACATAGTATACTATTATTTACATATCTAAGAGTATAATGTATAGCAAATAAATAAAATAGCCAATTCCTACGTTTATTACTTATTATAAGGAAATGAACAAAAATGCTTCACACGTTTTGTACTTGACACAAGTAACACTGGCACCATCTATTCGTATAAATTATAAAGGACTAATCATTACAAGAAAATCTCTCTCAAATATTTAAAAAAGTTAGATTCATCATCTTGCCCCGTACGTTATCTTAGTCTCTCTCCCCTACGTGTCACATGCAATATTTTTTAGTAAAAGTTCTTCAGATTAGAATTAAGAAATTATTTTTAATCAAGATATTACTCTTAAACGAAATTTTGTAGTAGGCATTCCCATTTATGTGGTGATGTAGCTATGGAAACTAGTTTGTTTATAAACTAAACAGGTTCAGTAGCGAACAAAAATAATCCTTTAAGGCCTAGACTGCTAAAACAACATTTTGGGAATTATTTAAATTACCCAAAGTAACGGTTTCGGAGAGCGTGTGCAAAAACTCTATTTTACTAAATATATATTCAAATTTAAATGTATGTATAATATAAACGTAGAACAGGTTGATGGTCTGTCATCTTCCTCTTAGTGAGTGGTCAGTAAGGTTGGATGCATTAGCTGAACACCTACTTCCAAGTTCTGACCCCGATAAAGTTGACTCAACCCTCAAGATCGACTAACCGGTTTTTGTTGCAGTGAACTATCGGTTCACTTAATAATAATATGGGTAGACAACAAAAGCATAAGTAAATAATAGTAAAAGAAAAACAAACAGATGGTTGTTTATAATAGTAATAAAATAATATTAACACAATATATAAATATAGAGTAACGGGTTTGCTGTATTATCGGCTTGTCTATTTCGTGTTAGTTTGGAACTCTTTTTCAACATAAGATCATTAACTTATTCAGGACGGAACTTAATTATAGTCAGTTTTTTTAAAATTGCACTTATTAACAAAAATTGGTATAACTAATTTCTTTAAAAATGTTTGTATGCAGAGCCTTTTCCATAGGAAAATTAAAAATCCTGCAAAGCAATCAAATGAATTTTAGAAAATGCTAATAAAGAAAACTTTAATAAAAAAATTTACCAAAGTTACAAATCGGCTTTCAAATAATTTACTGATAAATAGCAACATTCTTTCTTGTAACCATTGATGTCAACATTAAACGATTTTTATCTACGTGCATCCATTCGTGGAGTTTTTAACTGGATTTTCAAACGATATCAAAATGGAACCAAAGCGTGTTGTTCTTTCTGGGTATGTCTACAAAGATAGTAGATTGAGTTTTAAAATCGTTACGGGTTCTTCGCTAAATGTCATATAAAAATGGTCAAAGTCGGGTTTTGAAAATTCTGAAAGAAAGATTAAGAGAGTCGCCAGGGAATTGAAGGGAGGGCACATTTTGCGTTACAAAAACGATCTACTTTGTTGAATCAAGATTGCAATTACCAACTTATTCTAGCTGGAGCGTTTAACTCAGCTAACATTGAAAATACTTCTACTGCCCTGGTTCGATTTACCTAAAAATCCATGATTTCACATAAATCAGCTTAAAATTTATTTTTTCAGAGTCTACTGCAATTTAAACTTGCATTATCACAACAAATTTCTTTATAACTCCATTATTTTAAAATAGAACAAGTATTAAACAATAGATATATCAACTGTTTACGATACTTGTTATTTTGCTGTTGATAATGCCTAATTTCATATTTAAAAAATACGTTTCAGCTTTAATTTCAAAATAAACAAGTTTTTATTACATTTCACATTTAATTTAATTAAAATCAACAAACGTTTTCTTTTAAGAAGGAAAATAATATTTTCGATTGTCATTGAGTGTGCCGGTAGTGCTACGTCTTGACGTAAAATAGCAAAACAGAAGGAGCAGAACACACTCACAGTACCGTCAATAACAGCAGTGAAACGTCAACTACCTTCAGCCATAACAACATTTTGAACTTATCACTAGAGAAAATCTGAAAACGTTGGATAAACAAACTTATACTTCTCGAAGAAAAATTATATTCCTGCAAAATATATAAAAATTCTTAAGAAAGAAACAAATTGTAAGCACTCACAATAGGAAAGTTTTGAGACTAGAGATATATCAGTCGACCGATGGCCTCGGGCTAGAAATTAGTATCGTTACGAGTTGCACTGTTTTTCCGTCGTATTCGCTCAGACTCTCATATTATTCGTGTTGAACTAGATCTCTGGAGTTTGACATCCCTTAGCAGAGAAGTTAGACGACATCAAATTAAACGTCATAAATCAGAAAGAGAAATGTTCCATCTTATTACATTGGCAGTAAGATTCAGCATGGCACTGGTATATTACCTTTATTAGTTTTTATTATATTTGGAGCCTTCTGTCAAGAGAATATTACAGTATAACGTGGACGTGAAGAGTGAGAGCCGCGAAAACGAGTTTACTCAACCTTTTTTCCTTTAAGGCAGCGAAAAACTCAGTTGGAAATTGTATAAAAATGCATAATGTTTTGATCTGCAGAATAACCGCTGCATATAATCTTGTTAGCATAGTATAAAGTGAAAATATTGTGTTTATGCGAATTTTAATATTGCATAATGAGTTGTTTGCATTTGCACAGAATGCATAAACAGGCGGTGTGCTTTTACTGCAACTCATAGATTATCTACTCGTATAAGATAGTTGCAGCTTGTGATTTCTTATTAGATACTTTACCTTTTGTTTATTAACCACAAAGTGTTATTTATAAATAGCAGCTATGAGAAAATGAAACGATTACAAAGCTATATCATCCTTGTTTATAACTTAAAGAGTTTGTAATTTTTAAATTAGTCAACTAAACATGGCAAATAAGATATGTATAAAGCCTAATAAAAGGCATTTCAAATATTGTGGCGATGAAATCTTTCCTATTAAATTATAATTCAATCTTTCAGGTTTTTTATTATTTAGTGCTGTAGCCCAATGTTTTAAAAAAGTTTGTAGTATTACAAGTTTTTGTTTTACAATTGATCAATATAATGAAATGTATCTAAGGAGATTTTCAGTGGAAAACACATTTGCTAAATTTTACCAGACGAACTTCGGACTATGCCGGCACATCTAATATCAACAAAATTTTACATTTCATTGTTAGTACATTTCTTAGCAAATATGTTCTTTTTAGTTGTGTATTATTTGGTACAAGCGACCAGCATATCCAAAACCTATGGATCAAGAAAATGGCTGTAGTAACCTAGCAGAGTTTCAATTTCTTGGGCGGCATTCGAGCTGATCAATGTCAAATTCAGATTTCTAGTTTATTCTTTTCTTTTTCTCTGTAGTTCTTTACGTCTCCCGTGACTGTTTTAGGGGTATACGACGAGAAACGATGTACTACGTGGTGTAGCAGAGAATGACAATAATGAAAAGCTAAGGGTTGGTGTAGGCTGAAAGATATTAAAATCTGAAAGTTTACCTGTTTGAGGTTGACAGAATTGTTTCACTTACATCGGCGGAGCTATAAAATACGCATCGGTTCGTAAACCAACAACGATTATAGCGAAACCAAGTATTACAAACGCAACCGTAGAGAGAAAGAGATTGTTATCGTGTTAATCTCGAGCATCGTATGGGTAAAAAGACCTTTTCAGAGCAGAAAATAGTTTTGTTCGGTTTAGAAGATTGGTAACTCTAACTGGACGTTTGCCTAGCCTAACCAACTTGGGTTTTCAATAATTATCATTAGTAAGATTCTCCTTCCGGAACTGACTCGTTTGAAGTTTACTTTTATGTGGAAAGGTGCAGTAATAACTATGCTCAAGCGAATTAAAGCACAAATTTGTCTTCATGTATTGTTTAAGTTGAGATATTTCTCAAATGGCTTGTATTGATTGTATTATTATTCAGTCAGCCTTCTTCTTTCGACGGAATTTTAGAGAAAATAGAAATTTATAGCATCTCTCATGCTTTTTGTACCAAATACCCTGACGCTATAAGTAACTGAAAACTGCCCATAAAGATTTCAACTTTTCTAGGACTCGAACTGATAAAATTTGTTCAATCAATCTGCAAATCAAAACAAAAAGAATTTTCTTTACTATCATATTTAGAGTTTGTCGAAGAGATAGGTGTCTCTTTAGAGTGCAGCGCCCTGTCAGGCTTCCAATGACAACCACTGCTTCTTAGCCACCTCTCTTCTTAAGTCTCATAATTTCATATATTCAGAACTGACGTATTCTGTTGTTTTTAAATTTCCTGAAAATGACTCCTAGCTGATATCCTTCGTCCCAAGTTGGGCCAGTTCGTCCGATGTATGGTTACCATGGATTCTGCTATGCCCGGAAACCTAAACGAGATTAACTTGCTTTTTTGTGGCGATCGTTTCCACAGTATCTGAGCACTCTTGGGCAAGAGAATTTCTCGTTCTGGCAAAACAGATTTCTTTTAGTACCACCTGGCTGCCAGAGCAATTATAAATTTTTCACTTCGTCTTTTTCTTTTTGTTCGTGTATGCTCCGCCTGAAAAATCATGGTGTGTTTTCCCATGGAGAAATTGCAATTCAGCAAAGATCTACGAGTTTCCATGTAAAATTTAAAGCTTTAAGTTCGAAACCTTGCTGCTAATAAAAATCATTAAAACTGCAGCTTTGCTTAATATTCTTCAAGCTCTTCATTACTCTAGACTAATTGAGTAAGATGAGAAGATCAGTGTTGTTTTCCAAATATTCTTCATTCTACCTGTTTCTACTGCTTTTTATAAAAGAAGTTTTAACAGCTTAGGTTTAATTAAGAATGATTACGATCAACTATCGGACAAAATCGACTATTCAATCTTTTCATGACTCTTTTTTACTTATTCTTCCTCTTATCTACCAACAGCTGTAGATGATTGGCAAAAGCATTTTTAGCCTGACGATCCCTCACTCCCAAGTGCACTTTTTTTCTCTGAGGGAAGTCTAGATATTATCAGCTCGGTTGTCTTATTTCTTCCGCGTGGTCTTCTTCTCTCTGGCCTTGCTTCTAGCGCCTGTAGCGGGTACCTAGAGCCGGGCATCCTCTAAACGTGGCCAAAGCATCTTAGCAAAGAGGACTTGATCCTGTTCACTAGTAGCTTTGTTGCAAGGGTTGCTCTGATGGCCGTGTTCCTGATTCTGTCACCTCTGGTTTTTCAGCTACCGCTCTCAGGTACCTCGTCTCTGCAGCCTCTAAGCTGCTTTCTACCTTGTTGTCCATGGCGAAAATAAGGATTGGAACGTAGGTAGACCTAAAAACTGCAATCTTAGTGTGTTCGCCCACCTTTTGCTTTCCTAAAAATTTGATAGTTACCGCTCGAAGCACCCTCCCGGAAATAGCTATACGGTTGTTTAGTTCTTGAGTAAGTTTCCTATTCTCACTTATCATTACTTTGAGATGGACTTGTTTCAGCATCTCCCCATGAATCTTCACACTGTGGTGCTGTGGCTCTTTTGATATCATTATAGTTCTAATATTATTGCGACTGATAGCTAAGCTAAGATGCTCGAAAGCCATCACTAGAAGGTTTAGGTTGAACTGGAGCTTCTGCGCGGAATCCGCTAAGAGGGCCCCATCATTGGCATATATTTGGGAATTAATGAAGAGAGGGTTTAGTTTTCAGTTCCCTAATTTATATTTTGTAAATCACTCGAATTCTTCAAGGCTAGGTCTATCACCCGCGCAAATAGAAGGGGGCTGAGAATATTCCCCTGCCAAACTCTGAAAAGAAACGGGGGGGGGGGTACTTACTACTTTCCTACATTCTTTGTACAAGCTTTT
Organism: Ignelater luminosus; assembly: GCA_011009095.1. Lineage (NCBI taxonomy): Eukaryota > Metazoa > Arthropoda > Insecta > Coleoptera > Elateridae > Ignelater > Ignelater luminosus. The sequence goes on from VTPC01008395.1 coordinate 44,865, forward strand.
CGTCTTTGTGGTTAGATTCCATTGAACATCAAATCTATCAAGAGCGTTCCAGATTGACCTCCATGGCACCCTGTCAAAAGCCTTTTTTATGTCAATGAAGCAGAGGGTCAAATCCTTTCCATACCCGATGGCTTTCTCTGCTACGTTCCTCACAACGGAAAAGCATTTTCGGTCCCCCTGTTTGGTCTGAAATCACACTGCGCTTCTTCTAGTCTTTCTTCTACATGAGCCCGTAATTTTGTGTCCAGTGTTCTACCGTAAATCTTACCCGGGACGCTAAGTAAAGATATACCGCGGTGATTTTTACATATCCTGTTATCGTTCTTCTTGAACAGATGAACTATAACAGACAGCTTCCAATCTTTGAGGATAGTGCAAGTCTTCGAAGCAAACTCTGTGGAGCATTCTTTCTCCCACCGCTCCCATAAACTTGACCATCTTGGAAGTTAATATATCATCACCAGCCGCTTTTCCCAGCTTTACTCTCGAGATTGCTTGTAGAAATTCATCAAGATTTAGAGGTTTCATTTCCGCATTTTCTAATTACTTCGCCTGCACTTTCTCCTGTTCCTTATTTTGTTTAATCTGAGGCTTGCTTTCCCTATTCAGAAGTTCACAGAAATATTCGTGCCACTTCTCCTTGATTTCGGTCGATTAAGTAAGAATGCTTTTATTGCTATCTTTAATAAATTTAAGTAGGCAGTTATTATTATTAGTATGCATATAAAGATGTTTTGGTTGTTTGTCGTGTACTCTTTTAAAAATCGCCCAAACTCTTCCCCAGACTTTGCTTCGCAGCCTTCATTTTTTCTTTTACTTTATTCCTTGGTAATTTGTAGGTGTTATAGCTTTCTGTACTTATTTGCTGGAGATATTTCTTCCAGATTTCCTTCTTTGCAGCCTCGTTCAATTCTAGCTCTTCTGTCCACCACCGTGTTGCTTTCCTCTTTTTTTCCATCAATAGGCACGCTTCTTCAGCATACCTTTTGTGCCGTCGCTCTAATCACCTTTTTAAAATTTTTCCAGCCAGTTTCTAGGTTCATCTCTTGCTCCCAGCCTGGTATCTCTGCAATTTTCTGTGTAACCAGAGATTATATAAAGTAAAAATATAAATTTATAAGAACAAACTTTTTTTTTCTTTGGTCTTGAACTTTTGCGTTTTGTCTTCTTCAGGTTTCAATCTACTATCCGTGTTGGCACAAGCAAGTGGTGATCGCTGCCAATTTGCGCACCTCGTAGAATACGATTGTCGCTAACAAATCAAGTTCCATGTCTGGGTACTATGATATAGTTTGTTATTGATTTCTCAATTCTGTCTGGCCTGACTCTAGTATATTTGTGTATACTTATTTGGGGGAAGCTTGAGTTAAATATTACCGACCCATTTGCAAGATAAAATTAGGGCAGACGCTTACCATTGTTATTCCGGTGAGATTCTCAGCGGGGTCCTAAGACATCGAGGTATCTTCCCCCATCAGAATGACATTCTTTCTTTTATTTCCTTAAAAGTTTTCTGAAGAGTCTTATCAAAGAAGTCCTTGGCGTCAACCTGCTCATCCTCATTTGGACCATTAGCTACAAGTAGGGTTACTTTCCTCGCCAAAATCTTTTCTGTAGTTACGGTCAGGATTCTTTCGTTTACACATGTCCAGTCTCTTACAAGACCCTACACGACCTCTAGCCCTGTCTTCTTGCGGAACACTTGAATAAATAAGGACGGAGTCGTCATGGGTTCGTTCACAGTCTTGCCCCTTCTTTTTGGTTTCTGTCTCACCAAAACAGGCACTTTTACCTTCTTCATCTTTTCTACCATCTTTCTGTAATATCTTCTCAAAAGAAAAACCAATTGAGAGGCTCGAAAATAAAACCTTGCTCGAAGAGCAAGCAAAGGCACTGATCTTTTCTTCTACTCTTTGTGATTGTGATATCTTTAAGACGAGGTCTTGAGTTTAAAAAGAAGAATCGAAACTCAATACTAGACTTTTTAGATGAAATTCCTAAAGAAATGGGTCATTTTTAATTTTCCAAATGAACAAAACACAAAATACAGAGTTATACTGTAAACAATTACATGGAATGATATTTCTTTGCCTTTGTGAATAAGATATTGTATCTGCTAGAGTGTATATAGTACATCCGTCATAAAACTATTTTATTTTAATATAAATTTTACTTTGGAAAATATTAATTATTAATTATTCTACTTTTAAGCGCCGCCGTGTACAATTCTAGATCTTTCTAATAGAATCTTTAATAGCACACCTAAACAACCACTAGAGTGTCAACTTTTTTCCATCGACAGTCGCTCACTTTAGTAAATTACATTTTGTAACCACAGCCTTTCATTGCTGCGCTAGCTCCTGCTACACCTAGTTTCCAAGCAATTAAAGTGAAAAAAGAATCATTAAGCAGCTCAAGTTTTCGGTTTGGTATGATTTTTAAATAATCATCATCTGGTTTTAATTTCTAACACTGAACTAATTAACAAAAATTGTATCTAAAGTTTCCTGTAGATAGAACCTCATATATTACGTAGAATATTTAATTCAACCTAAATCTAATTTAAACTAGCAAGTCGTACTTATATCTTCTATTACATAAGCTTTTTGTCTATCACATTAGTATGTTAGTCGTTAACCTGTCGACAACGAGTCGAAAAATCTCAAGACAATTACAAGTGCGTGTTAGTGCCAGGGCGAGTTAAGCTCTCACGGCATTCGATTCCATCGTTGGGAAAAATGTTTTGCAACTTGACTAAATTGGGGGAACCTGCTTATCAAATCTTTTGTTGGCGCGACAATTGAGCAACAGTCTCAAAATCTGCTTTGTTAACTTGGTACTTTCAACATTTTCAACAACGCCGTTGCCTGTTTTGTAAGGTTTGGATTAAATTTGTCACGAAATGAAAACAAAGAAAAATCATATAACCTCCCATTCATCGAAAGAATTCTACTAATGGAGCCTGTAGATACTATAAGTTAATCTCTGCACTGACAAATGTGTGTTTGCCAAGTTTTGAATATTACCAATTAAATTTTCTAGCACTGTTTTATGGTGACATTTGGACAATAATGAGAAAATCAAGAAGTTGCCAAATTTAAACTGCAGCTAAAAATTAACAATCTATAAAAAACTAATAAAATCCTTCATAATTATATTTGTATATTACTATCAGAAAATATTAAATTCATTTATCATTTTCTACCTATTCTTGTGGTAATATTAAAGTTTTTTTCTGCTTTTAAATTAAAAACCTGCCAGTTCAACTTTTAAAGAAAAGAGATTCCATAAAACACGGTTCTGTTCAATATTTCTAGTTGTGGTGTAATATTAAAGGAGAATGATATAAATCACGGGGCATCTAAAATTCTTAAATAAAATCGTTGTACCGAAATGCAAGGCATCAGAAGCCATTTCAGTGTATAGGGAGATCTATTGGTAGAAGTGACGGATTTATTGCCAACTTTACTAGCTATTTACCAACGGTTTAACGATTTCGCTGAGATATTGCCTATACGTTTCGTCTATTCGTTGTACTACTGCATTAAACATTTTTCAATCCGATTGCTTTTCTGTAATCATAGAATCATTAATAAATAATAAAATTGCTGCGGTAGGATTTTTCTGTGGCTCTTTTTCAGAATAATTACCCGTTAGAAAAATGGCCGTGGGGTTCCTTGGTGTTCATACAAAAGGATCCCGTGCAAACATTTACATGTATAAGCAGGGACGTTAACGTAGATAATACACATGTTTTACCAGATATTGTGTGCCATAACTTCATTATACAATAGTGATGTGTACTCAAGTTGATGGACAATACATATTTAAAGGCAGTTAATGTTGTTTGGATAACCTCAAAATTACATCTTTCCAAAATGAATTATCGCGTCAATTTTTTATTGCTGTATATAAAGAAGAGGGAAAAACAATTTCCAAAAGAAAAACAATTTTATAAAAACAAGGAAACTTAAAAACATTATGTGGGATAAAACAAAATGAAACATAATTTCATGATACATTTTTTCTTTAGAACCTTTTAGCATACGAATCGTTTACATAATGCAAAACTAAATCTCTCGAAAAACTTTTTAAGATCCTTTCAACTTGCACGACCTAAGGAAGAGAAGAAAAAAATTGAATTTTTAACAATTTCGTAATATGTAAGGAAGAGTATAAAATTAACGAGATGCATGCTTTGAATTTAAATTGTCCTACTTCAATAGTTACAGGAACGCAGCGATGCATTGCAACGATGCAACCGTGTTCAATCTTTGAACCGGTAAATTAAAGTAGGTAATTTGCTGAAAGTAGTTGTAGTATATTTCGAGAACGATGAAACCTGAGATTATATAGGTTCATGTTTTATTCATGCATTTTGGTTTGTTTATTCAAAATAGATGAATAATATATATAAATTAAGCAAAATGTCCCTTTGGGAATTAAAATGCAAACGTTTATTTACATTTAAAATATTTAAATTGACATAAAATTATTTGTGGGGGGAAAAGCTGATCAGTTAGGTTTATTTTAGATTTATTTTTGTAAATCGTTTACTGAAAATAATCGAGAATTATAATGTAAAAATTTATATAAATGGTTGTGCAGTTTATGAGAAGCTATCGAGCCAAACGTGGTTAAATTACATTTCCGCTTAATCTATTTTGCTAACAAATACAGTTTGTGTATAATGGTAATTTATTGGATACATATGTGCATTTATAAAATATGAAACATTTAGTTTAAATTCGAATTTAGATTAGGTACAAATTATTTTATGTTATAATTAGTGGAAGTGGTGAGTAACTTTTTTAGAAATAAAATAGATTCGAAAAACGACCGAAATGCAGCATTATTCTCATCGATAAACCAATTGGTGATTGAGACTTAGAAAGTATCAATACAAGTGTGTTACTAAAATATTTAATTTGCTACATTCGGGCTTGTGTGGACACACTTAGTAAATTGATTGGAATATACCGAAATT
>VTPC01008395.1:54851-70194 GCA_011009095.1 Ignelater luminosus
AAATGAGAAACATATGGTTAATTAGTCCAATCTATCCTCTTATAAGTTTTTAAAGGATTTTTGTTTTCACTTCTGGTTTTTAATTTCAAATTTCGCGAACAACTTTTTTTTGAAGGTAATATGGCCAGTAAAGGTAATTCCGCCACTTTCATTTTTTTTACTTAAAAAAATCCATTTTTACTTTGTTTTGCTCCACATAAACAAAAAGAATATAAAAAAAGACACAACTTCATTATTTTTATGAATAGTTATTTACTTATAAGAAGTTAAAAACAATATTTAAAAAAATTAGAAATATCCCGACAAATTAAACTAAGAATTTGAAATAAAAGTGACATAAATACAAAAAGAATTAGCAATCTGGCCGTACAAAAATACTTTTATCTTGTTCTTCACATTCTTTATGGACACATTTTCTGCAAACCGAGCACATGCGCATATCTAAAATATTCTGTTTTACAAACCTAGCAATATCAGTTCTCTGAAGTCACATTTTTGTTTTTCTTTTTAATGTTCTGAAGAGAAGCTTTTCTTGTTCGTTTTACGTTTCGCTTGAAGTGCCAAGGTTGAAAATACAGGGTTGACATTGTCTGGATGGCTTTTGACGATTCTTCGTTTGCAAATAGAGACCTTCTCAAAACGACAGAACGAGAATTTATTGACTTTATTATCGGGCGGGTAGGTTGCTCTCTTTTAGTAGTGCGTAACACATCACTTTGTTGATGATGCCGGTCAAGGTTCATTGTTATTATCACTTAATAACTCGAGCTCGTCACTGGAATCGTCGCTGGATAAAAAAGTCGTTTTTCTTTGTCGATTTTTAGGCTTATTTCGGAGTTTTTGAGGCGCTGGTGGTGGCTGACGAGAATAGAAATCTTTGTTGTCAGAGGTTGTATCAGGTTTCTTTGCTATTCTTGCAGAGGGATCACTAGGGGCATATGCTTCCTCTAGAACTGCATCCGGGTTGAAAGGGTAGATTCCCATTGCCACGAAGCCTGATTTGATATTTTTGGTTTTCCTGCCTTTGTCCCAAGCTGGTGTAAAAAGCCATCCGTATTTTGCATTAGTAATGTCTTTATTCTTGTGGTTGTCCATGAATTTTAAAACTTCTTGGTTCCATAAGGTCTAAAACTGTCTGAAACAACTCTTATCCAACGGCTGAAGCTCGTGGCGATGGAGTAATCCAAATAGCATCTGTTTCCATCAAAAATGAGCAACCACAGCCCAGGTGGTTTGAATCTAGGCAGGTGAACTACCCATTTGCAAAATATAGAGGTAGTCATGCTTCCCTTTGGAGTCATTTCACAAACTGATCCTGGTGGGAGATTGTTTACATTCAGGAGTCATCCTTTTACCCTTAAAAAGGATTATAGGAGGAATTGCAATACCTACAGCGCTGACTCACGCAACTGTACTAACGCTTTCCCCATGCTCCTTGGCAACAATATGGACTTTCTTTGACCCTTTTCTGGCGTAAACGTCCGGATTCTTTGTGTAGATTAAGTCTACATCCATCTTCGTTGAGATTAAAAAAAAATTCTCTCTGGTAAGCTCAAAAAATCTTTTTTTACCAAGACCTTTTTCAATTTTGTAAAATGATCGCTCGCAATAAATCTATTTAGCTTCATGGCCGCCCAGGATTCATTCTTTGGCTTTTTCTTTGGACAACCTCCGGATGTCGAGCCAAAAACCCTTTCAGTAGTGTATTTTGCAAAGGTATTTTTTATGTTGTTCTCTTTACAGTATCTGAAAACGCTTAGCTTTATCATTGTTGAGGTCAGCGGATATTCGATGTCAGCAAGTCAAAAAATTCTTTTAATCAATTGAGATTCTTGTTGGGCATTTAAAACACATTTTCTACCTAATGCAGACTTCACTATTTTGTTTTCAGCCAGGTAGGTACGAAATGTACGTCTTGGTACTTTATGCAAACGGCTGGCCATAAAAATTGTTAGTTGTAATTTCCAATGTCATGTTCTCCTGACTCAAGTTCCCCCCTAGTCTTTTGCATTGAATTAGACCTTTTGAACTAAAAATAAAAAAAATGAGATACCTAAAGTAGAAGAAGGATTGAATCAAAAATTCTCACGATGTTTTTTAAACTAAACATAATGCAGGTATTACAGCCACTAATGCAGGTAATACGGCTACCGGTGGCCATATTTCTATGCAGCTGGGTTTCTGAAAACTCTTGTGATTCATGTAAAAACTATAAATTGTATGAGAAAATACATCACCTATTATTATTCATCATTAGAAAACCTTACAGAGTTAGTGGTGCATTGTATTTATTCAATTCACTAACTACAACAATCAAATGAAAACTTACCAGAACAAAAACACAACGACCGTCTTGTAAAACAAGCTAACACATAACCTTCCAGAAAGAAAAGGGTTTTCAACAAATTCCGTTGTCCGCGGTGTTGTCGCATCTTTTTAATTTTCTTTTCGACATAGCGAAGCCGTCTATTGGCAAATCTTAAAACTAACGATGAAAATGGCAAGTGGGCATATTACCCTTAGGTACCTTACAACAAATGACGGGCTGTAGTGTGAAAACAATTAATTTACATTTCAAGAAAATCTAACGCTTAACGAACCGTGAGTCACAGTAAGCTTCAGGCCATGGACTCCAGGTTTTATGTCGAACCAAGTGACAAGCTATAAGCAACCGCACTCTGTAAGAAGAAAGAAAGAAGAAGATTTTTTTAGAAATGGATTTAGAATTGTAATTTGTAAACTTTCATTTTCAAATAAGTCGACATCTTGTGGGATTAAACCGTGCCATTGTTCAAATATGACAGACATTCCTCCTTATAAAAGTGAGCAAAACGTTGAATGTATATAACATTTCAACAATGACATAACCTAATCTCGAAAGACGTCGATTGACGACTCGGATCGTGAAAGTCTCCAGTATTGTTTTATTTACAAACATGAATATGTAAACGCAAAATCTTCAATACCTCGGATAAATTATTTTGAGCATCTTAATAAGGTAAAAATTAATCAAAAACGTAGACATTAGTTTGCTTTGATTTCCACCCTATAATGGATTCAAAAAACTCACGAACCGCAAACTGTTGGATTCCACTGTCCATGACTTAAGATGACTTGTTTCGATCCACAATTACACGGTGTATTAAATTTCAAAGAGAAAGAAACTAAAATACTAATTTAATAGGGTCTATGTAAATGACGTAAATTCCTGTGAGCAATCAATGATGTCTTTCGGTTTGTAAAACTTTTCAAATCTCATTTTGCCTTACTTGATGCCATTACAACGAATTGTAACATTCATTACATAGCGCGGTGATAAGAACAGTTTATATTCTTTGAATACATTAGCGCCACTGAGCAAGTTTTGCGATGCCGTAGGCTGAACATAATTTTCAGCAAATAAGGAAGTATCAATTGATAAGAAATGTTTGTATCCTTCAATACACAAAAAAGATTGAAGAGTATTGTTACTCAATAAATTTCTGTTTTTTCAATCAAAAAATTAACTGATTAGTAGGTGGGAGAGAAATTCACATTTAAGTACAAAAACGTTTAGAAATTCCTCTCTGGAAATTTATTAACACTGTAATGCGTCGAACACTACTATATTTGCAAAATGCTAAAGTTGATTTATTTAAATTTAGAGTTTCCTTTAAAACAATTTCATAAGAAAACACTTTTTTACTCCTAATTATAAATTGGTAGACTTTATAGAATTTAGAAATCTCTCGTCGGTAAGGATTTAAAAAAAGGTTAACTCGTGTAAACATTTGCATTTTCACAACACAGAAAATAAAATCGTGTACAGACCTAAAAAATCAAAAAGTGATTTACGCCGATGAACTTGATGATAATTAAAAATAAAGCATAAAAGGGGAAAATAAAATCCTTTTATCAATGATTTTCCCACGCAAAGGGGCAGCCTTTGAATCGATTTTGTTCAGAAATCCCACAAGGACTTTCTTATCACAAAGTACCAGTTCTAATTCTAGACGATTACAGTTTTAATACGGGTTTTACATCCAGTTCGATACCGCGGCAACGCATCTGTATCTTTTATATAATCCGCTTTTAATATTAAAGAAAAAGCGATACAGGATGCAACGTCTCAAGCGAGGATTTGAGTGAGAAAATAAATGGTTAAAGTTTTGAATTTTATATATATATATAAATTTTACGTAGAGGTTTTTGGGAAGCTGCTTTGCAAACACGGGGAACTTTTTTATAATTTTTTGAGCGAACAAAGAATTTAGGTTTTAAGCTGGAAAAATACCGGTTTTTTTCCCTCTTCTTTAATGTACTGCCGCTACGGTTTTTACTTTAACTCCTTTTGTATGTATTGATTAGCGAAAGTTGAATTTCATGTATGTAGGTTGCATAAGGGAGTAATAATAAAGGTCCGTTTTATAGACCATCCCTGACCCTTAACCGGTTAGAAAGTTTAATGTGTGTGTCTGCCAAATATCAACTCCACTTTAGTTAATTGAGTTCTGAAATTGCAAAACCTAAAAATTTAATAAAATTACTTTATGTATATAAACTTTTTTTAATAAATTAAGACCTCTTCGTTACCTGAGGGATAGTTTATCATCGGTAATTGAAATTGTTTTTGTATGACCTTCTCCGAGTTGGGATTAAAACATTTCACTCGTTTTCTTCTATGCCCTAGAGTTTTTGGAATATGAAATTAAGTTTAGTTTTGATTATTTGGTTATATGGCATAAAGAGTTCGTTAATAATACTTATAACGAGGAGACCGTAATGCAGCTCATTATTTTAAAGACAAGTCAAGTATATTGTAACATGAGGTTTTAATCAAACTGGCAAGCAACCATTTTAATTTAGATAGTGCTGCTTACAACAAAGGAATGGATAGAATCAAACCTTTAAATATCTATTTCCCTGATTACTACGAAACATTTTATGTTAGAGGGAAATATCTACTATCTTTAGTTTATATTTTTGTTTATTTTCTTAGCTTTTTAGCATTAGTAAAACGTGGTGCGTGTACATGTGTTGGTAAAGAGTGTTATAAAGAGTCTGGAAGGGGTTAATGGCGGCGTAATGGGCGAGAAGAGATGTGACACCGTGTCTAAGCGAGTCGGGAACTTTATGATGGCCGTTGCTGTTTTATAATTCAGCAACCGGAAGAGCTTCCGACTATAAAACGCTTGCTAATGGAAAATTTAGAAGAATTTAAGCGTTTGTTTTTAATCTACGTAATTTAGGACGTCTATTTCCTATGGTTAAGATAAAGAGGTGCGAAGATTAATTAAAGCTATTTGTCCTACTTTACTTTATACTGGCAAAAAAGGAACCGGTTTTATTCCCTTTTGGTAGGATTGTGGGCATGCTGAAAGATAAACAGGATGTATTTGTGAAAAGTCGATTTTTTTCCTGGTTTTTTACTGGTTCTTGTTTAATTATTTATTAAACAACGTCGTATTATTTAAACATGTCTTTTATGTGAGCCTGTGATATTATAATATAATTACAGTTTAAGCTTACTACCAACAAGCTTTTCATCTAAAAGCTTGAAGATTCCAAAACTGCATATTAGATTATGTTCTTTGTTTGATTTTGGGTTTGATCTAACGTTGCAATAGCACCTGCTCCATTCTGCATGTGTATTTAGGGGTGTATGGTCCTGCATCTGAAATATGTGCTTAATGGGATGCATCTGCGTGATGTGGTAATTAACTAATTCTGTTTACATCTGTCATGTTCTACATTTACTGAGGTCAAATCCTTGCAATTTACTTTTAGTCACATTACAAAACAATCTTCGTTTGACTACTGAAGTACTAACAGCGGTAACAAGACGAATAATAGTATGCCTTTAAAAATATTTTATAATAAAAGTTATAATTGAGACCTTAATGAATTAATTTAGTAAAAGAAACAAACTAAGAAGTACAAAACTTATAAGAACAAATTAATTCAAACAGACCGGTCGGTCTTGTGTCAGCATCACCCGAAATCAGTCTTTCCAGTTAAATGTTTTTTCTGAAATATTAATTCATGTTGTCGTATAAGTAACTGAAATACTGCAAGATGGTTTGCAGACAACGGTGTGAGGTAAACTCACTAGTTTGCCACTTTTAGTTCAAATATTAAAGCCCAAAACAAAATTGAACTGTAGCGTTCTTTATTTACTAGATGCTGCTACAGTCAGGCACTTGGTGGTATTTGGACATAACAAATACCTATTCTAGCAAAGAATTTCAGTACGCAGAGTTCTGACTGCTGACTTGCTGCAGATGGGATATACAGTTACTAAGCTTCTCTCTGTAACAGGTTTCAAAAACTAGTAAGACAAAAACCGCGTTTGCATATACAAGAAATTTTAAAAACGAGTTTTATCAGACTTCAATGCAACATACAATGGTGGTCTGAAAAGTTTCCGACCTAACAAAGATACAAGACATTTTTTCTGAAAATTTGTTTTTATTTTTCAACATAGTCTCCTTGTAACTCTACACACTTCTCCCAGCGATGCTCCCATCTCTGTAACCCGTCCAAATAGTACTCGGCATTTTTCTCTGCAAGATAATTGTTCACGAAGGTGATTGCCTCTTCATTTGACGAAAATCTTTACCCTCCGAGCGCAATTTTTAGATGAGGGAACAAACAGAAGTCGCTTGGGGCTAGATCTGGTGAGTAAGGCGGATGGTCAAGCAGTTCAAACCGTAATTCGTGGATTTTCGCCATGGCAACCGCTGAGGTATGAGACGATGCATTGTCTTGGTGAAGCAGGATTTTCTTTTTCTGCAAATGTGGCCGTTTTTTTGCAAGTTCTGCCTTCAGCTTGTCAAGTAATGATGCATAGTATGCTCCTGTAATGGTTTGAAGATAATCGATTAAAATAACTCCCAAAAAACAGTCGCCATCACTTTCCCAGCCGAAAACACAGTTTTTGCTTTTTTTGGAGCCGGTTCCCTCTTTGCAGTCCGCTGTTTGGACTGTATTTTTGTTTCGGGCGTATAATGGTGTATCCAAGTTTCATCTACAGTAACTAATCGGCGCCAAAACTCGGATTTATTTCGCCTAAACTGCGCCAAAAGAGCGTTGGAAATATTCATTCGAACACGTTCTTGGTCAACGTGAGCAAACGCGGCACCCAACGCGCGGACAGCTTTCTCATGCCTAAATGTTGATTTAATATGTGACAAACACGTTCTTTTGACATGTTCATAACCTCTGCTATCTCTCTCACTTTACTTCGGCGGTCGTCTAGCACCATTTGGTGAACTTTGGCGATGTTTTCGTAGGTAGTTGCAGTTTTTGGACGTCCCGAACGTTCATCGTCTCCCAAGCTCTTACGACCACGTTTAAATTCAGCAGCCCAAAATTTCACTGTGGTAAATGATGGTGCAGAGTCCCCATACACAGAATCCAACTCATCTTTTATTTGCGAAGGCGTATTGCCTTTCAAAAACAAATATTTAATGACAGCTCGATACTCGATTTTGTCCATTTTCACAAAAAAACTCACATCAACTCACTCAAACGACTGTTACATAAAAACTGCGCGTCCAAAATGGCTGAAACTTTGGTGAGTAACTGTCAACAGATGAACAACGAAATTCAGTAGCTTTTATTTACGAGTGCTGCCATCTTCACGTTGAGGTCGGAAACTTTTCAGACCACCCTCGTACCAAAAGTATTAGGACTTGATTTTAGTAACTTAAGAAAAAAGAATTTGACAATAAAGTTGCAACGAGATCTGTTATGTTATCAATCACTACAGTTCTATTAGAGAAATCAAAAATTACACCAACAGCATTTAAAAATTTAAATATCTTTTTTGCTTATAGCAATCTGCATTTGGATAGACTGTTTACAATTTACAACCGGAAAAATTTTAATTTTTGTGTACTGTTTAGAAGTTTATATATCGAGAAAAGTTTTATCGCGATTATTGTTTAAAGGATTCAAAATCCCTGAAGGAGATCTCTATAAATGCAAACAAATTACGAAACTCTACGTGTAATGTACCGACTCAGTTCGCTTAAGCATTTATCAAAAACAGATAACAACTCTTTTGTTGCTATTCACAAGATCTACTTAAATTCATAAATCTTAGTAGCCTTCTTTATAAATTTCTATTTGTTAATTACACAAATTTGAATTCTCATAACGTCAAACGTTCTGATTCTGCAAAAGTAAATAACAGAAAAACTTTATTTCAACATCCACTAACTGTGTTACTCAATTTTAAAGCAAATTAGTCACTCGTTGAGTAGGAAAAACAATTTTCTTCATTTTAAGTCTAACTAGTAATACTTCCTTAAGTATATGAAAACATGGCACAATCTACTGTTCACGGTCTTTCTCCGGTTTTTTTCTAAAACATCAAAACCTAAATGTTGACGTAACAGTTTCGAAAAATAGCCCGGAACTGGGTCTTTCAACCCTGCGAAAGAGGAAAGTCCGCAGATGACTTTTAAGAGTAGCGTAAAGCGCGATCTTTCAGTTATGCTAAGTTCAACCGATAGCCACCATAGGCAGCTTTAAGAAAGAATACGAAACGTAATTTGCCCTTAAAATTTCTTTTAAACTATTTGCTAGTTATCTTACATTCAGCTTGCCACATGAAATCGTCAAGTTCAATAAAAGATTTAAGACAGAACCGGTTACGAAGGAAGCTTCTCTTCGTACTCCACAATATACACATGAAGTCTTCTCTTGCACTTGAAGTAAACTTGGGACGTCCGGGTTCAATCCTATTTTTTGGTATTTATATGGAACGGTGCCCTTAGGTTGGTCTAAGACTCCTAACGTCTTCAGTTGCCCCTGGTCGCGATATCAAATCTTTTGAACTTGGTCTGTTAGGTAATATGTGTTTCGCTTTTGGCTTGCGCTTCGTGTACAAAACGAGAGCAAATTCAGTTAATAGCAGTCTATGTGTGCGCCGCAAAATCATTTAAAGTTCTTTTGCAAGCATTAAATTAATTTTGAAATTTTTATCTCTGCTAATCAATTTAAACAAACTTCAGGCCTCACTAGCTGAGTTACAAAAAGTTCTGTATATCAGAGCCTTGCATGCGCCAAGATTTCCAAAAGCGAAGTAAACAAGTATGCAATTAGTAGCCTGGGAAAATATCATACCTTGCAGACTCATCGCACCCCAATCACTAGTAATACATTAACTGTGAAAAACCTCAGCACTAACAAGGACAAAAGACACCCGACAAAACCAGAGAAACGGTTAGAATCTTTCAAAACGTAGGCAAATCCTAAACTGCAAACCAGTGATTCATCAAGCAGGGAAAACCCATATACGTTTCCCGAAGAAGACAAACCCATGAAGCATAAAAACTGGGAGACTCTTCAAACACGAAACTAAATTTCATTACCGCTATTAGTGACTCCTCCACCAAAGACTGCCAAATAGTAAACACAAAAGATCTCGCAAGCGGATACCAAACAAACCCAACGAGAAAAGCCAGGTTACCGTCACAAACAAATTTGAAATCCTTGACGAAAATATGAAAGCCGATGACAACGACAATATGGAAGCTGAAGCCACTGACGTCAGCCCACCTGAGAGCTACAAGCGAATACAAATTCCACCAATTGTTATTAAATCAACCGCTTAAAACTCAATTTCACTAAGGCAAACAAGATAAACGAAGGAATCATCATTCAGCGAGCCAAAATAGAGGACGACCGCCAAATCGTCTTCTTCCTCGGCGAAGCTAAAATAGATTTTTTTACATATCAATTTCCTACAGAAAAGCCACTGCGGGTAATTCTCCACAGCATCCCATCCGAGATTGATATCAATGATGTCAAGCACGATCTACAAGCCAAGGGCTTTCAGGCAACTTCTTTAGTTAGATAAAGGACGCCGTCCCACCTCTCTAGTGCTAGCTAATCTGGCAAGATCTCCAAAAGTAAAAGTTATATAAAATTTGAAAACTGTCCTTTTCCTACACATCAAGACCGATGGCTTTCACCGTATACATTTAAATTTGGATTGAGCAAGATTCTTTTCTTTGGATTTCGCTAAACGTCGCATCTAATGACATTACGCTCTCTACAATCCTCGTAATAGTCCGAAAAAATTAAACTTGCACGATTATATGTGTTTGGTTCATGTCACGGCCTCCAGCACCTGCAGGCCAATAATGGTCCATATACATTTAAATTTGGATTGAGCGAAGAGGGGCTGCCACTCTGCCTCTCGCTGCGTTAGGTGTGCTGGTGAATTATTTTGCTCCAACATGACTAAACCCAAGATTTTTATAAGATATGGTTTTCCTAGAAAATGGAAAATGATGCCTTTGTTTTAAACTTTGTAGTATTGTTTGGTCCCACAAACGTTTTTATTGTATCTAAAGCCCATGATACCTAAGCTTATCGGAGACGTCGCCGCCCATCGGTTTGTCAGATTAAGTTTTGCATGGAGATGAAAGATGAATATTAACTTTGTAAGTTCAGTAATCTAAAGATATAATAAGTTCAAACCTTAAGCAAATAGTTCAACTGATTTAACTGCCACAGGCCTGTTTGGTACCAGCTGGAAACGCAAAGAAATACGTATACTTGCGGTACCTAGCAGTGTTTTGTAACAGTTCTTGGGAAATTCTGTCTAAGAAATTAAGTTTTCACTTTCAGATTGAGTGAACAGTAAAATATTAAAAGATTTTGAAGTATTACTGTTAACAACCTTCTTTGATTTATGTAGGGGCTGCACGGCTTATTGCTAAAAATAGTAAAGAAATCTTTTTGTTCTGAATTTTTACTTAATTTTTTTTGACGCTTTTGTGGTTAACATTCTGTTGTGTATTACGGAGTATGAGACAAATTAAAAAGAAAATTAAAAAGTAATTGCGGAAGCCTACGTACCATAGACCATGGAACGCTGACGCTGTGTTTCTACTACGGGTGGTGGTAGTAGCAGTGGAAGTAGTAGTAATCTGTCTGTGCCACTTTGCCCCTTGCAGTGTTATAACCTTGACTGCCTTGACAGTTCCCCTTGAAACCGGTTTAGTAATTCTTGGCTTGTTGTTTAGGGTTTGCCGACTAGCACAGATGTTAGTATGGTAGCCGAGGAGGCTATACAACGATTATTGCGTCCCACCCTCGTAGTAAAGCATTGTGGAACTGCCTCCAAAACACCCTTGTCCCAACATGGTAGCTAAATAACTATTTGTAACCATCTCAATAGGTCTTGGATCGTTGTTTTTCGAAGGATGGCAACTACCACAGGTGTTTGTGTGTAGTCTGAGAACGTAAGCTATTTTTAAAAACTGCAACCACGTATACTCTGCCGGGGATCGAACCCGGTCTGACCATCTGTAAAGCGAGTGCTATAACCACTCGGCCATCCGCTCGCTGAAACTGGGGCTATTAATCATTAGCGAGAGGTCTTCTTGTGATTTGGTTCATTTTATTGACGTTAACATGTGCTATTCACTGACTTATTTATTCAACTGAATTAGATCAATTAGATGTTTTGTTTTCTAGTGGGAATAATTATATCTATTAAGTTATTAATGAAAAAATTTCCATTTAATAGCTCGTTGTTTAGAATTTATCCTGGTCAGTGTTGTTTGTAATTAATAATTATTACTCTCTTAGAATCTCCCTCGTCTGTATCGTTCTTGTCTATTGTTGGTCCATATTTTCTGAGCCAACGATGATGGTCTACTTTTGGCATATACATCGCAGTGACGGAATAGTTTCTTCCTCTTCACAACAGTCTCTGCAGTGCAAAATCCTTTTCTTGTACAAAACCCAAAACTTGTTCAATTGTTACTACCCCCGTTATAAGTTTGATACCCTGCTTAGTCATTCATCTGCCACTTTTGTTGAAAGATCCTCTAGAAAGACTTTGAACTGTATGCGTTTCGATGTTTCGATTTACTGTTTAGGTATCTCATGTGTAGTTTCACAAACTGGTTCCGATTTTATAATTTTTTCTCTCTTTTTGGTTTTGTGTTATATTGGCATGCTCAGATGCTCATATCAATTTTACTGCATGAGTCATGCATTTACTTCTCAGAAAACTTGCAAATTGGCTGTCATGTCAGTCTGCTATCGTTGTAGTTGCTGTCTATTGATTACTGCAGTTAGGTTAGTATTGCTTTACATATGGTTGTATGTACACGGCAGACCTAAACTAATAGATGTTTTGCGCACTGGTCAACTCATTCCGGCCTCTATTCTTTTTGTTTACGTTCCCAATTTTTTTTCAATGGGATAAAAATAGCAAAGATTGGAAAACTGCTCTTCCCGTTATTTCCCTTCTGCGCAGTGGAACTTATATTTTTCGCTTAAAGCCCTTGACTTAACCAAAAGATGAATTTAATTTATTTCTGTAATCCTTTATCGATGTCTTGGGCCGTCATACGGCGTCTACTGAAAGGATAATGGATAAAACCATCAATGCACAGAAAATTGAATCTTCGAGAATTACACCCCAAACAGTTTTGGTTAGGTTTCCGGACACAACTTTGCAGTTAGTTTCCCTCGGTAGCTTTATATTTTATCCAATCTACTGCAATGCTTAGCAAATATAAATCATAATTATATACTTTCTCCATCAAGTAACTGCTGTAACATTCATATTTTAGGCCGTTACTGATAATTAATTCTGTTCCTTTAAAAATCTCACATCAGTTTTAAAATTTTATAATTATTACATTGTAGCTACTGAGAAAAAAAACAAATAATATTAATTCTGTAATATAACTAAAACAACTAATAAAACCAGGAACATTTTACTTAAATATTCTTGGTTGTTTTCCATGTCGTAAAACTTCAATACTTTCCGCTAGTCTTCTTTTTCTTATTTCTCCCGTTCAAACGCCTTAAGAGAAGGAATTCTTAAGCATATTACAAATCTATTTAATAGAAGATCTACAATTTTCTTTGTTTGCAAGGAAACAATATATCGTCTTCCAGCGTTTTCAACAGAAAATAATGAAGTAGTAAAACAATATCTAAGTATGCAGTAGTCGAGAAATTGCAATTTGCCAAAGTGAAGCTTCTCTTTTAATTTATTCACGAAGAAGCTGGTGCATGCTTTACCGTCTCGTAAATTATATAATGTTGAAATTAGATAGTATTCGGATGAAATGAAAACTTTTATGTTTATCCAACGTTACTTATTACATTTTATATTTTTCTATAAACACGAGTAAAAGCGTGATAGAATCGCTTGTTAAAAAAATGTAGTAAAATTTGTTTTCAAACGAATTTAATTCATTGCCGTTTGTGTGACAAGACACCCCGCAAATAAATCCCAAAAGTTCGAGTAATAAAATGTGGTAACTGAAAAGAAGAGAGAAAAATTCCGAGAAAAACTGTTGAATGCAACTAATGAGATTCGAGTTCGAACTTGAACTCTCTGAAAGCTAGAAATTTTCACGTGCAAATAGGAAGAGGAGATTGGAAATAACAGATGGTAGTAACAACGGGCTTACAATCTTTTCCAGGGTAAATAAAATTATAAAACTGTATAATTCTAATGCGTTAAATCGTGTGGACAAAGGAAGAAGAGAATAGAAGGGATTTTTTTTATACCTATGTCGATTTAGGAAAAAAGCACAAGAAGATGGGGTCGATTACTTCTACAGAAACCAGTTAAGTTCGTGTTACTAGCTATAAAATGCCTGATGAAAAGTTTACCATCACTAGAGGTAGGTACACAAGCTGATGACCTGCCCAAGTTTAATATCTGTATGCGGAACGCGCACTGAAATGAATATCAGCGTTTCGCTAGAGTTGAATTTAAGGTTCTGAAAAGTGTAGAGAGAGTCCGATAAGGTTGAAAATAAGATGAGATGAGACGGAAAGTATAGACGGGAAAGTTGGCGTCGAGGCGCTCACGGTTTACCCTTTAATATGGTTTAATTAAGTTTATTTATGAATTATGTCAAGT
Source organism: Ignelater luminosus (assembly GCA_011009095.1). NCBI lineage: Eukaryota > Metazoa > Arthropoda > Insecta > Coleoptera > Elateridae > Ignelater > Ignelater luminosus. Next base: position 68,746 of record VTPC01008395.1, read on the forward strand.
TTAAATGCTACTGTAAGCTCCATTTACTTTTGACAATTTCTTAATGAAAATTTTAATTCTTCCCAACTTTTGACCTAGATAAAACAAACTTGATTGCGCAGTTTATAGAATGATACGTATTTGAAACACATACAAAACTTTAAATTAGAATGACAGGATTCCGTTTTCATTTGCGTAACCGAAACTGTGTCAACTAGTTTATATAACGCAACAGAATTTAACAACAATTTCAATTATTCTCCAACTTACAAATTCTTGAGACCTAAGTAGGCTTCCTCTGAAACCACAAAACCTCCAGCCATATTTTAAGGCCGGAACTTTAAGAGCAGGTCTACATTACTCATAAGCTCGCTAGGGATGTCTAAGTGCGAAAATATTACTTATTAACCAGTACGGTTTAGCTTTCCTCTTTTTAGATTCTTTTCTTTGCCAGCTAGACTTTTAAAACTTGGCAGAGTTCCAAATTATTTAGAGACCCACCAAATCTTAATAATCGAAGACGCTGATGGTGCCGCAAATTGGAGCAATTTTACATCAATTTCTTGCTGCTCAATGAGAAATCATTTCATTTTCTATTAAATTATACAAGCTGTAAGAATATTTTAATATTTTAGTAGGTAGCTGATAATCGTTCTTATTGAAATAATAGCTTGTCGCTTAAATAGTAGGACAACATGCATGTAAAGATACTTAAATGTTACAATGGGAAAAGCTATTGAATGTTGGATAGTTTGTTTTTCATAGAAGTGGATAATGTAGACAACAATTATATGTTAAAAGGTCCACTTTGAAAAGAGATATTTTGTATCTAGTTTTATCATGCATCAAAGGTAATGTAATCCTTTCATGTCTTTTGAAGTTATGAGATTATTTCGTCTAGACTATTTTTTTGCTGTTTTCTGTCTGTGCTTTTAGGTTGTTCAAGACTGTATTCTTTATTCTACTCCTTTCGCCATTTTAGGTTTGCGGATTGTTTTGATTATTTACGTATACTTTCCATTCCTGTTTAGCTTAAATGTCACTTCGCTATTATATTACCTTAAAAATCACAGATGTGAACTTCTAGAAAGACGAACGCCAAAATTTGTATAACATGAACAACTGTGCATACTATTCCATAACAGATTTCTATTCAAATTCCCTGTCACTGATGAACTCAGTCCAAGATGAATGATATTTTGCTATAAATAATTTATTAAAAGATATCAGTTTTTCCACCCTCAAGAATCATAGAAAGACCTTTCTGGCTGTGACTGATCACCAGAACTTTAAGAACCATAACTTCAAATATCCCAAAGATTCTGTGAAATCCAAAAAATTCTTCATTAACATTCTCATATTTATTGTTATCTAAAATTTTTTTTTTAATTAAACCTCAAGTTTATTGAATATCAAATCTGTAAAACCACCAGAAAGTATCACTATTAAGCTCTGATTGATTATCGAAAC
>VTPC01008396.1:0-11197 GCA_011009095.1 Ignelater luminosus
TGTCAACACTAGTAAGCGATACTGCATTCTATTTTCTATAAATAAATTAAGTAAGCAAGTATATTATGGCAAATTCATAGTTTCTGGATAAGCATTTCTTCCCATAGTCGATTCGCTTTATTTTCAAAATTATTTACCTTCAAAGTTAAATACAAGCATTTGTTTATTATCAGAACTAAATTAATAATATTCCAAACTATACAAAACCAAAGCTGTCTTTTGTAAACCGTTGTTGATAAATTCTCAGAAAATTCTAACTATAGGTACTTTATAGTATAACATGCAACATTACTTTAAATGTAATAAGAGTACCAAAGACAATAAGAATATGAATTATTTTTTTGTAAATAACTTGCTTTATTATTTGTTAAATTTAATTTGCATGTCAAAAGTTTAGGAAAAGTTAAAATATTGAAATCAATCTTTAAATGTAGTAATAAAAATATTACTATAATATAAAAAATTGGATGTTTGAGGTTTTATTATTTTTTGCAACAAGAATTAGAAAATACAATATAATAATTATATGTAAGCCATTATCAATCACATACATTAATTTAGTACACAAATTCGTTAAGTATACATATACAATTTTGATAAAATAGGTGTATCATTTTTTTAACTATCTTAATCTAAATTGTATTCTCCAAATATAAAAATAACAATCTTTGTAGGAGGGCGATCTTTTAACCCCGTCATTAATTTTATCTTTCCGTGTCATATATTTTTAATAAATCTTTTTTATAATGTAGTACATAGTATAACAACAATGAAGTTCTTAGCTGATGTAACAATTTGTTTTGTTTTGCTCACTTGTAAATTGTTTAATAAGAATAACTTAGTAATTTATTGATAATTTCAGTTTCTTTTGATAACTTTTTCTGTAATGTCAATGAACAGTTATCCTAATGATACATACTGTTTCAGACAAAACAACTTTAGTTTTTTGTAAACTTAATCAAAAATAGTTTTGACTAGGATTTTCATTGTGTACAAGAGATGGTTTTGAAGATGCAAAATAAAGATAATTGAACAGAAATTTCTTAGAAATTTATATTTAATTCAAATACCTGAAATAGGGTAGTTAATTATAATGACTAAACAACTTGAATCTTGGCTCACATACTAAGATCATTGGGAAATGAGATTATCTAAAAATATTATTCTAAGACTAACAAATCCAAAGAAATGGTAAAATGAGTTAATTTGAAATAGATTTAGGACTTCTTATTTCAAAGGAGGTCAAGTTTGTATTTTATCAGAAAAAATTGCTGCATAGTATTTAATCAACAAATAATAGTCTGCAATTAGTCTAGAAAATTCAATCTTGTAGAAATGAAATGTCTTTCTTTGCAATTACAGCTAATGTTGTGTTACCAGGCAATATTTGTTGGAAGCAGTAGTATTGGATTTAAGACTAAGTTTGCCTTTTTTGTAAAGTATTTCAGCGTCTTTGTTCATTATTCCATGATCTTTTAGGCTTTCCCCATTTTCTTCTACCTATTAGGTTCCAGTTAGTAATTCTGTTTATCAATTTACAATCAGGTGGTTTTTTAACATGGCCATACAATAGCCATCTTTTTTTGTCAATATAATCTATGCAATCCTCTTCCATGCACATCGCTATCAATATATTTCATTTTTTTACTATCACTCAGTTCTCCAGTTTATATGTCATAATTTTTGTCTTGTTTTCTAGACGACTTAACCCAGAATGTCGCCTATTTACTTATCCATAATCTGGTTTGTCTTAATCTTGTCTGAATTTCTTCTTCTGCTATACTTTCTTTGGATATCGTACATTCTAGATATTTAATTTACTACACCCTTTTATTATTTTTAAAATTTCTAAATCGTTTGTCTGTTCATTTAGCACTTAATAAATTATTATTTAGCCATTCTTTTTCATATTCATCTTTTAGTTTTCTGAATATATAGTTAAAATCTTCTTTATCATGTGTTATAATTACTTGACCATCTGCAAAGTACAGAGATGCTCATTTCTGGCCGCGAGTTTTATTATTTCAACAATGCTAGCTAGCGAGGTAGAGCAGTCTGGTTTCAAACCTTTTATTGCTTCAAATGCTTTACTTGTTTTGTTTTCCACTTTTACTCTATTGTCAACATACAAAATTCTTTCTATATGTATTAATTAATTTATTGTTAATTTTCAATTCCTCTATTGCCTTCTATAATCTTGCTCTAGGAACTGTATCATGGGGCTTTTTTAGGTCTATTGGCTTGTCCTTTTCTTTTTTCCTTTTGGAAAAAGCAGTTGAAGCAAAACAAGAAACTTGCAAAATATATATAACCAATCCCACAGACCAAGACAACGAGAAATACAAACACGAAAGAAACATAGCAAAGCAAATCATCAGACAAGTCCATCAAGAAACATGGAATCCTTAAATTAGTAAGAATAAAAATGACATGCACGGCAGACAGTTCATCGCATGTAAAGCTATGAAAACACTTAATATGATGAAAAAAGAAACTCACCTAAAGCACTACATTACAAATTCAAAGAAAGAAAAAGTGTAGTAGGGCGTTCAAGGAGATGGTGAAGGGTACCGTAACAAGCAGTTGTGCCTATAACTTAAAGCGTAGAGAAGATTTTTCGAAGTTTTTCTGTAATTAGAATGGCCAGATGTTGGGAAGGTCTGCAGAGAAAATCGTCAAGTATTTAGTTAGTATTAGATGCAAGGTAGTGAGCTATGTTAACTAAATATTAGTTATGCATTCTTGATGTTCTCAACTTGATAAGCAAAAAGTAACTTTTTGAATTTTTGAAAGGAACTGATATTCTGATTTTAGCTTAGCAAATATATTATAGAAAACTTTTATTGGGTTCTTGGTTTGGGCATTTAGTACAAGTATGCCAAATCTATTCGTGGTAGGGTCTTACGGTGTTTAAAGAGTCTTGACACGTCAGCGTGTTTTGTCAAACAATAATTTTTCCAAATACTTTAGTCGCATCAAGACAAAAAACATCTTTCTTTTAGAATCTAACTAAGATTGCAAAAATGTATTTGGTTTTACTGTAAAACCAACCCAATGGAAACACTAATGTAAAACATACCGTTGCACTATAGGATTAAAATTGATTATTGTGGTCAAATATGAATGTCTTGATTCTTTCTGTTAGAAAACAAGTCGCCGGGAAACAACGTGTATAAGTACTCTGGCTCTTAAAAATATTGGTTAAAATTGATAATATTAGTTGAACTTATTCTGCAATAAATACCATTTTTAAAAGGGATGATTTATCTGTTGTTATTTAATTTACATTGTTAGTCTACAACATCAAAGAACGGAAGTTAGTATTTAAGAAACATTACAGTTTGACATAATTGTTACTACATAAAAAATAATATAGTTAGAAAACGTATAGGTGCAATAGGAATTTAAAAATTCAACAAAATTCTAATTGAGGTAAGCTTTCAAGTTAACACCAGCGTCAGCTACAAAAACAAAATGAACTATTAAAATAAGTGAAGTATGCTGAGTAGTTTGCCATACACTTTTTCTGCCTCTATCTGCCTCTTTGTCATTTTTTTTGATATTTTGGTTGTTATAATACTTTACCAAAGAAAAACTGTTTGACAAATAAAAAAAAGAAAAACGTGACCAAAAAGCTGTATATAACTCTGTATCAAGCAAAATAGACAAGAAGGATTTATTAGAAGGCTGTGGAATGAAAGTATCATTATGATAAATGGGCGGAGCTAGAGCCATTCCAAACTTGAACGAGAAGAATTCATAGAGCGAGGACGAGGAGAGCTAAAAGGACTAGATTTGTCAGCTATACTTAAGGTAGTCCAGGGCATGTTCTCAGAAAAACGGATTGTCGCTCTAAAGCAAAGCAGGGTCACTGTGTAGGTCCTGCTTGGTGGGAAATTTCAAAATTTACGAAAATTTCCAAAATTGCCCAAGTCGGTTGATATTTGAAATGTGTATAGAAACAGCCCTTCCTAACACCCGGACACAAGAACAATCCCCACCCTCCAAAAACCAAAAATAGTGCATTTTTTACTATATCCTGGAAACGAAAAGTCGTATCAATCAAGGAGAAAATTCATACCGTCGTTGGTATAGGCTTCAGTCGTCACACACGTTGCGATAAAAAAATTTCTGAAAATCAGATATCCTGTCGTGAAGATTTAAATCCATTATTACCCCGCTCCCTGCAGCCTAGAGCGCTTATTTATCGGTAATTAATAACATTTAAACTGTTTTTATGGTTTTATAGTCCTATAGTACATTGTGATGAAATTTATAGCTGTCAGGCAATCGATCAAACATTTCTGGCAAATTTTTAGAAAGTCTAGTTACCAAGACCTCTCAATGCTAAAAGAACAAGAAGCGAAAGAAATTAAATTTACCCTAAGTATTATTAGTTGGCATCTGATTTTACCAAAACAGTGAGAACTCAATAAAAAACCAATACTAATTATTGAAGAAAAGCTAGTAAGTTTAAAACAATTTGTTAATACTGAAGAGTCGGATAACCCTCGAGTATTCTATTTATCAAATGCTCCCAGTTGCTCTTAATATTTATAAATTAAAAATTATTAAATTTCGTAGTACTGGGTACAAATTATTTTCAATAAACATTTTATAAAATGCCTAGGGTTGTTTAAACTTTTGCCATCTCCTTATGTCGAAAATTGCAATGCTTTTGAATTCAAAGTTTGCTTTAAAATTTTTTGTGATTTTCTACATTTTTTTGTTGTTTATTGAAAATCGAAACTGACAATGTGTACTAATTAACTTTCTTATTAGCTCAGTTGAATGAGTTGCATCATCTTTTTTATCTCACCTACTTCACATACTATTAAATATAGAATGGTGACAAGCGAGATTAATAAAAAAAGGTTAATTGTGCCAAACATGATAACTTTACAATTTTTTATCACTCTGTTTTTTAAAATTCATACAATCATATTCTAATGTAACAAACCTAATTATTTCTTCATTACAGTACTAAAAACACAGAAATAACATTTTAGTGTCAATTGATTTGATAGTAAGTTTAAAGGTTGGTCTCGGAAGAGTATATAATATTGGCACTTCCTGTACACCAGCAAAGTTGAATTTGACTTCTTATTAACGTCACTTCAATAGCGTTTATTAACTAGAATGGCCAAGTTGGCGGTTTTCCTCGTTGCAGCTTTTGCTTTACAAGTAGGAAAAATAAAATTTCTAATAAAGATTGTTCATAATAATTCTGTTATTTTACAGGCAACCCTTGCTGGTACAATCAACAACCAGCAAAGACAACTTCAGGAATTATCAAACCAAATCGAAGAAATCAGTAACAGCGCTGCCAATTTAATTCAAAATCAACGAATTGGAAATAACCTAGAAAGACGGTACCTCAGCTGGCAAGCTAATGAATATGTCCAAAATGTTCAAAATGTGATTTATAATTTGCAACTTGCTGTAAGTTTTAATTGATTTTAAGAAGTAATTTTGAAAATTCTATCTGTATCTACTGTCAAAGCTCTTACGAAACTTTTAAAATTTTAATAAATAATCAGTTTCTCAATTTTTAATATGGGACAACTTGAAAAATAAACGTTAGGTTAATCAAGTTTTCTAAAACATTTCAGATTCAGAGCAATGAACGAGGACCAAATCAACTAGAGATCCAGCAAATCTTAAGAAGACTTAGCGAAATCGCCTATTCTATCCAGCAAGCAATCAGCGGTGAAGCCAGTCAACTTAGAGTGCAGCTTAGATGGAATATTCAAAATGTGCGAATTGAAGCTCAAAGAATAGCTGAAATCGCTCAGCAGTTATCAAACGAATCCCGAGGTAGGTTTTCATTAATTTTTATTTTCCCTAGTAGATTGGTTTATTTAAAAAAAAGCTTAATTTAAATTCAAACTTTCGGTTTTTGTAAACTAGTTTTTATAGCCTTTGGTAATTAATTATAGATACTCTCCAATATTTGCAAATTCTCAGTTAATTATAATTACTTTATTATTTATCATTCATTTTTATTTTATATATACAAAAGAAAAAAGAATTCATTGTCTACTTTTTTCTTATCCCAAGTCAAAATTAAATTAGATTTCTCTTTGAATGAAAATTTTCTTTAATTGAATTAAAATACAATTGAGTTTTCAGCAAAAACCTTTTTATTTTTATCTTGACGTCATTGATTCATTATAGGCGATGGAAACAACCTCAACATCGAAATCAGATGGGCACTCGACCGTCTACTACGTGCTTTGCTAAGATTGCAAGTTCAATCACAACTTCAGAATAAGAGCCAAGAAGAAATAAAAAATCAGATTCAATCCCTCGCACCGGCTTTATCAACTGCTATTGACAAAATAAACACTGTAAACGAATTGGCCATCCAGAATCTTGCAAATCGTGCCTGGGAATTAGCTCGAATTAGTGGAAACATTATAAACAGACTACAAAGACAAGTAATTTTAATTCTTTCATCTATCTGATTACATCGTTGATTAATTCAATTATTTACAGCTTAGAAATAACAGTAATGATGATTCAAGAAACGTTCTTAGAGAGATAATAAATAGACTCAGCGAAATTCGCGTAGCACTCGATCAAGCTGCCAGTATAAATACTGCAGCTCAATGGCAGGAATTGAAGAATCAGCTTAAATCTAATATAAGTGCTATTGCAGGACAAATTGATAGACTCCTTCCACTTATACAACCCGGAAATCAGGAAAATCAACGTAAGCTTCTATTACATCCATACGGATAATTTTATATGATTTTTATAAATTAAAATTACTTTATATGTATATTAGAATTTACTTTTATTTCTTTTTTAGAAATTCAAAACCTGAACGATATTCTGAAGAGCTTGATTATCGATGCCATTACCTCTGCTGAAAATTTGCAAATCCAATTACGAATCGCTGGGGGACAAAACAACCAAACTAATTAATTCACAAATTACTTTAATTAAAACGTTTGCAGTCTCTTTTAGATTAATGAAGTTAGTTTTTGTAAATTGTTCGTAGTATTTTGTTCATTGTATACAATAAAGAGATCAAATCATTATTTTTTTGGTTTTTATTTTTATGTTAGTTATTAAAAATTTGTTTTAATTAATTTTAAAAATAGATATTATAATTAACAATGCGCAACGTAGGAACTCACTTTTAATGCTACACTTTTAAATGTTTGTGAATCTGTTAAATGAAAACAAATAAATAAGACAATAATGTATTGTAAAGCAATTTACTAACAAGGAATTCTGTAAAGATATTTATCTACTGCCAAGCAAGAGGAATTCTGAAAGTGTCAGATTTGTTTAAGTGAAACATCACTTTCTTGCTAGTTTTAGAAGCTAAGTAAATACATCTGTTAGGCGCAAAATTTACCAGTCGTACCCAATATTACAATTGAGTGTAATAAATATTTTTGCAACTGGTAGCTTTTCTTATAAACAGTTTGAAAATATACATTTTTGCATCAATTCTTTTGATTAAAGTGTTTTTTGTTTTTGGAGAATTGCTTTTTAGATAAGTACAAAAGTAATTTTGATATCATTGCATTGTTACCTAAGATGTCTAAGAGACACTTGTAATATTTATATGGGGGTTTTCAGTGTATTAAAGAAAACAGAAATCAAAAAGCAATTGACACTGCAAGAGATGCTAATCAAACTTTTCTGTAAACTCACTTGGTTGGTCTGATATACGTACTTAGTTGCCACATCCAAAACCGCTCAATCTAATTAGACATCAAAAAAAGAATTTCTAAACTGGTTTCCAAAATAATAAAGAATACTGAGTAGTACGACACTAAAAACTTCATTTGATAGTCAATGCTTGTGTTTAGGAGCAATCAGCAAAAGGTAGCACTTGACTCATAAAGTTCCTCAGCGGTTGGCAATAACCATCAGTGATTCATTTATGCTATCAGCATTTCAAGCAGCATCTTAAAGCGCTTTTGTATTCTGCTGTCGCGTTGTTTGTATTTAAGGTTAGGTGTTGCGTTAGAATTGTTGCGATTACCTGAACGTAAGTAGCGTCCAAACAGTTTAATAGAAATTCAGCAAAATATCTCTATATCAACTTCATTTAGTAAATTCTTTTAGCAACAAGCAATGCAAACCTCGAAAATAAATAACAAAACTCGATCTATACTCTTAGTTATCCCTATGATAATTCTGTTACTACCATATTGACATCGATTGAATCTTACGTTATAGTTAAGAATACGAAAGTTTTCACCACCTGCGCTATACCTTAAAGGCATTAAAGTTTATATAACAAATGCTTCTTTGTCTAGTCAAGGCTCAGTATTTAGACATGGGGATAGGTCTAGACGACTGACTTGTTGGAGAAATTTCAAAAACCGTTTTTTGTTGCAAAGTTAAAAGAAGAATGGGATTTCTTAGAGGAATTGAGCAAAATTATCAATTAAGACAAAAACTTTATCTAAACCTTTTCTTTATATTATCACCCGTAGTAAGACTGCAATAATGTTGTTTGTTCTGCCACTGAAGCTCTGTTTGCTATTGATCTATTCCTATGTTTGCAAATCTGCTTTCTTGTGTTGATTGATCTGTTCCTCCAGAGCCTTCTTATAGAGACCATTTCCAGATATTCCACTTGTTATTCCTCGAAGATGGCTAACACAGAAACTAATTGGGTTAGTCCCAAGCATTAAAAGATTTTTTCCCAGGGTCGGACTCACACTACGAGACTAAAAATTCAGGGTCTAAACTACTCCGGGGACAAAGTACAGCCAGAGTTTCAATTTGTTATCAATTCATACAATAAGTAATTTAATGCTGTCATCATAGAGATCCCAAAATATTTATATACTCTGGAGCTAAATTGGACCAGTCTGATCCGGAATTTTCATGCCTTACAATGAATCGGGCAGATGAATACTTACTTTCTGTTAGCGTAAGGCATTTAACAAGGAGAATAATAATTCTGATTTAAATATTCAGAAAACAAGATGTTTGTAACAACCTATTCTTGTCAACGTTTTTCAGTATGATGGCTTAAGTTCTCTTTCTAAAAAGGCAGCTTAAACAAAACGATTGAAACTATTTTAAATTTTTCTAATTATTTTACAGTTACTCCATGTCAAAATTAATGGGTAAATAAATAATGCATGCAACTAAATAAATATGGAGATAAAAGGCGCTAACTATCTATCTAATTAATTTTCTAATTGACCTTGTAAATTGTTATATTTGTGACAGCTAACCGCTAGTCTTGATTTTTCACTACAAAAACGCATTCAAAAGTATTTTTAAATAAACCTTTTATCTATGTTGATAAGTTGTTTCGCAAGACGTATCTGAAGTACAGATAGTTTGTACGCTAACGTCTGGTTTTTAGTTTATATTATTCATAAATTAGTAATTACTGTACTGATTTTATTTAATTTACCAGTAAAATTTTTGCTTTTTATACCGTGTGTAAATTTAGATTTTCCAAAAAATAAAATAAAAAAGGTGATTTGAATAAGTTATACTTAAAAACAATAAATAATCCCTTATGGAAGGCCTTTTGTGGGTGATTTACGTTTTGAGGTAAGCCTTACTCTATCATGACCATTTACAGGTTTAATTCTTTTGTCCATTGATCATTCAATAGATAGCACCGGCAGCAGAACCATAGTCATTGCGAGTTCAAGATCTAGAATACATCACATCACATTTTTACATTACATTACATACCAAAAGTATTTATCAAATTATAAATCTCAATAATTTTGATGACTGATATTTTGAGAACTGAAGTATTAAATTCATTATTTTTACTTTATGTAATTTCTTACATCCATGAAAGAGCGTTTCTGATGGGAGAGGGCAATCGTCATGGCTTTAATCCAAATATTATTATGGATCAAGTTACAGGTTAAGTTTACATGTCTTCTCTCTAAGTAAAGGTGAGAAAATATTTAATTGTAAAACAAATTAATTTTTGTGGCACACATAATATTTCCAGATTTGATTAAAGCAGCCATTAGTTTGAACGGTACAGCTCTAAGCAGTTAGGCTAGAAGAAACTAAACATTGAAAAATACTAAAACATTAGTTTTGTCATTTAAATGTCGAAGAACTTCTAGTTCCGAAATGGTTAAATGTCCTTAAAAAGTTGGTGCTCTTAATCCTACAATGAAACAGTATGTCTTTTATGTAAGTATCAAATTATTTCAAACAACAACAGTTTTAAGACATTTGAGACTGTGGTCACATGTGTTTTATGGAGTTGTTTTTGAATTAACAAATAACCGTATATGTACTTCAACTACTACAACAATACAAGGTGGCCCAACAAAGACGAAACATACTGAATAACTCACACGAAAATAATTTAAACAATTTGAATCCTAAACTTCAACCCCTCAGTGAGCGGGAAGGAGAAGTTTTTAACCGTCACCTTAGAGTTATCGAAGATCGTCATTTTTAAAAGGGTTTTAGTTGTTTTTTTGCCCGTAGTCTCTACTAAGAGGCTTCTTTCAACTTTACGAACATTCTAACATTTTCTATCAGTTTTTCTAGGGTACAGATTATGAGGAATAGATTGACTAATAAAATTACTAGCTTCAGGTTTTAATATCAAAAACTCAGTTTTGACAGGCTAACTTGACATTGTACAACATTCTTATCTTGATTTGTGTCTAACATCGATATATCAGTTTTTCAGTTCTTTCCGGACGAGAAGGGGACGTTTATTGCATCAATTCGTGCAGTTGAGCTGCTACTTTCCTCGCTAAATTTGGGAACATCGGAAGAGAGAGAGTAGCTTCTCATCTGCCGCTATGAAGTTAAACGTAGAAGGATTATTAACGATAATATTATTCCCTCGAGTGCTTAACCAAGACGGGTCAACCACAGTAAAGCTTACAGTACACTGATAAGACTAAAATACAACTCGTTAACTCTGAGCCATTCATACCTTAGGTACGGTAAAAATGACACCTTGGGATTGCGAAGTTACTATCAAAATTTTTTTCTGTAAATATGATACCTTTCCAAATTGTTGACATTTAGAGCAGAATGCAGATTTTTCTTATCCTCATTCTTTTCTCTAACATACTTATATATTATTAATCTTACACATTTATCTACAATAATTTCATTAAAGTTATGTTCCCTACAACAATTATCAATTTTAAAATGGTTCTGATACAAATGTTTAATTTTATTTTCTAAATCAGATTCCTGTCCATGTTTATCT
>VTPC01008396.1:16424-56648 GCA_011009095.1 Ignelater luminosus
TTTAAACATCTGGCTTAAATTGAAATAGGTAACACAATTTAATATTGTTAATTTAATAAAGTTTGTTGAGAATAAATATTTAAGTTCGCAAAGTTTTTTAATATTAAATTGCATATTCCAAAACATCTGTGAATAATGGAATAACATTTTAATTTTTTTTTTACTTCTGAGTTTTATTTGTACATGCAATAGCTACAAAATTATAAACTTAATAATTTACTAATTTAACACTAAAGAATATCACTGATTTAAATAAATTAACAATTAATAAATTAACTAAGTTTGTTTTTTTATTTTTAATTCAGCTTAGCACAGGACAGTAATTTATTTTGTTAATAATTTATCAATCTACTTATTTAATGTATTTCCGAATCCACAGCATTCTAGCAGGGACATACTTCATTAATTGATCCGCAGTAGCATTGCCAAGTTTAAATTTCTTTTTTGTCGTTCGTGTGATGAATCTATAAGTACGTTGGAACATTCGTGTTTTGGCATCTGAAGAAGCTGAGGAAGCTTTACTGACATCTAAGGGACACTTTGTATAGTTCTTGTCTTTATGAATTATACATTAGGTATTCGAATTTTATCTAAAGCCAAAAAATAATAGAGATTTTGAACAATATTTTAGGTCTGTTAGGATACCTTGTAAGTAGAGACGATGCAATGTAGTACCTGGAAATAATGGCTTGAAAGATCAGTTTTTAGCAATAAGGTTTGCAAGAACTGGTAAATTGAATTTTTAATTTATATGCATTGTAGATGAATTTACAAGAATAGTATCATTATCATTATTATTATTATTATTTATCTCTGGTAAGTAAAGTGTTGCATACTTTCAGGGGTTTGCAACCTAATATTCTCAGTTATTTGCAGATTGTACTATTCCTACAATATTCACTAGAAAAACTGAAGAGTTCTAGTAACGCTTGTAAAAGGAAACACAAAAAAGATGGCCAAAAACCACATATTTAATCGAGAGAATAATGTATCTAAGCAATAATTTTACATGAAAATAATTATAATGTCATTGAAAGCGTTATATAGACTTACCAAGGTCTAAGCGACCAAGAACTGCAAGAAAACAAAAAAATCTGCCAATTCTAGTTGAAAGTGCAATAATTGATAACACGCGGTCACTGATGTGATTTTTGCGCCACGTTGTACAATAAAAATCGTTCCATTTAGCTTTATCAAATAACTTTTGCTATAATTCGAAAATAATAAGATTCTACACATGACTATACATAATGTAATTTGTTTTTAGAGATCCAACGTCAGAATTGCATTCTGTAATAACTACGAAATGGAATTCAGTAGACAGTGAAAATGCAAAACATTACGTCATTAATCATTATAAATGCACAGATATAAGGATGCAAGAAAAACATTTGGAAACAGAATACAGTTTTGAAAAAAATTGGCAATAGGTGAATAGTGAAAACATAGTTTTTTTTTGCTTTTAGTATAACAAATAGTACATTGTTTGGAAAGTTAGGTACCTATTAAATAAAGTGATACATTAAATGTTATTTATTTAGTTTTCTTCAGCTTATGTGTACTCACTATAGTCTATGCTTGCAACTGACAAAACTAAAGATTGTACTGATTTGAATTCAATAGAAAGAAATTAAAAAAAACTGTACATATTAAACTATATTATCTGATTTTTAAAAATCATGAACTTAGTCTTGACAGGTACTGATTCAAGAGTCAAGTCATTCTTCAGTAAGGACAGAAAACTAAATAATAATTTGAAAAATGTTGATAAATAAAACTTTAACGCAAGACAATAATTAATCAGAAACGAAACAACTGCAAGATGGTTTTTAGGTAGGTTAAACAAAAGAAACGTCTACGTTTACTACTAATATTACAACTACGTAGGCAACACGCATTACATGCTGAATTATTTCCTAAGCTTAAAACCAAGTTAAAGTGAAAATTTAAGATTGACAGAATAATTAATAACATACTGTAATTAAACAGAAAGAGGCGACAGTAATAAAAAATATAAAAATATCAAACACATTAAAAGTTAAAATAAAATAGCTATGCAATAAATTTTCAAATTTATGTCTTACGCCTTTTTGTTTAATTAAGAATCTGAGTTAAATCTTCTTGTAAGGAGAGACAATTCAGTTCGAAGTAAATCACTTAAAGTAACTTAAAATATTCCGCAAAAAGTAGGTTATCAGAAATATGATACAGAAGCTCCTATACCGTTTATAAATATAATGAACAGTAGTGGTCCCAAGTCACTACCTCGCGGTACTACGGAGGATACCATACAATTAAAAGAAGTGAAGCCATTACAATAAACACACTGTTGCCTATAAATTAGACAATATCGGAACAAAAAAGCAAAATTGTCAGAGAAACTTAGATACATACTGAGAAAATAAGATAATTTCCAAAATCTTCTAGAAGATTATTGAAGAGAATTTTCAAACAACAGTTATTATTGATGTCAGGTCTCATCCACTTAATTTGAGTCACGTTTAGTGCGCCGCGCGTCTATGCACAATTGCTTATGGTCTCTGCCATCAGCAAGTCTGCTAATATCATTAATACTTATTATGTTAGTTACGTTTTTTTTAAGCAAAACAGACCTGCTTGCAGCTTTATAACTTCTTTTTCAAACTTCTGTCTTTGTAAAATTACTACTACAATGTTTTGCAAAGGTTTCAACAATATCTAGTTCATATGTCGATGAGTCACCCCCGTTATTTTCTATGGGCACTTGTATACCAGGTGATCTTCTTGTCGAGAAAACGTATCTCCAGAAATATCTATTTAGGGTTTTGAAATAAACTTTGCTCAACATCTCGTGTGTATTTAGCGTATGCAGAATTAGTAAGTAATTTTATTTTCAGATTGCCTATAACGACGTATTTAGAAACAATATTTTATGGCCCATCCTGTTAATAATATTAAAAAGACAAAAACATTAACTTGGCCCAGTTTTAAATTGAAGAAAAATCAATAACCTTGATCTGAAACCACTCAAATCAACGATTTGCACTTATATTTTGTCTAAGACCCTCAAAACTAAAAATAAAAAACAACAATCAGCTTAGAGATAAGATGATTTAAAGATAGCAAGAAAATTTCATCATTTATTAAATACAGATAAATTTAAGGATTTTTAATAATAAGGAATAACGGTGCCAACATGTTCGATTTAAAAAATGTTTAGATTCTAGTTTTATAACTTAGTAGTCGAATTATTATGCAAATACTATAAGTTTCATCTTGATATATTCTATAGCTTTTGAGTAGTCGAGTGTACAAGTATAGGCGCGACACCCTGTATAGTTCACACGAGAGAATTATATGCAGCTCTTAGGTAATGATTTAAAATGGTTCGTTTTTACCAATTTAAAAAGTCTTAAAACCAGACTTCCAATTAGTTAATTTGCTAACAGATTTGTTCCTAATAAAGTAAAGTAAACCAAGAATTTGCATTTCTCTGAACTTGACTAAAGAACTGTTTCGAAAACTCTATGTGCAACAAAGAATTTTTACATATCTAATTTATTTTAGGTGTAATCCAGAAGGAGATGACCTCTGAAAGTAAAAGCTATTCCTATAGTTTAAAAAAATTTACTGGAAGGAATAGAAAAACAGAGGCAACGATTTTCTGTTATTAAACAGACAACTATAATATTAGTTTGCTGACAATGGATGTAGCCTTGAAACAATAACAGCCTTATAAGGATATAAAAAGTTGACTATATCCATCACGGTTTTACGTGCAATTTAAACTTTAAGAAACAGATTCTGAAAGAGTTTTATTTTAAAACTGAGGTTAAGTCTGATTTCTATGGTTATAATACTTCACAGAAGTGCTAATTCGACCGTGATATATTATGTGTCACTAAAGCTCAGTTTTACGATTGTCGGATAAGTTTAACAAGAATATTATTGCTGTAGATAAAATTGTGAAAGTTAAAGCTCTGCACGAGTTGAAATTTTCAAGCTCGGCCCAGCTGAACTGACTAGGAGTAAACTTGACGCCTCCCGAATAAAACCCGGTAACTTCTTGATCGCGAGAGAGGCTCGAAAAGCCCAAACAACCCAACAGACTTAAAGGGCCTGAATGGCTCGAGAATCCCAAGAAGCCTGAACAACCTGAGAGGCCCAAACGACATAACGAGTTCTAGAGGCCCGACAGGCCCTAGAAGCCCGATAAGACTGAAACGATCCGACATGCCTGAGATGCCCGACAGGACAAACGACCATGCAGGCTTCTACGATACGATACAAAACTCTTCCATTTTGGTTCAGTATAAGAATAATGTTGGCCTTAGTCCGTACACAAATAACGCATGTCTGACTCAGTAAGAAGATGTTCCCGTTCCGGTGCGGTACGAAAATTCTCCTCTTCGGTTTGGTATAAAAATGATGCTTGCCCATGTCAGTACGAAAACAACGTCTGTTAGGGTCAGTACGACAATCGTCCAGTGCGATTCAGTTTGAAAATAACCAGTCCGTCTTAGCACGAAAAACATCTGGGTTCGGTTCACTTTGGGTCAGTACAAACGTAACGGCCCGAAATCCCCGGCCAACCCAATCAGCTCGACAATAGAAGTCGGAGTGTGACATGAATTATAGTAGGTCACAATGAGTTACGTCCCATGTAAATTGGTAAAAAAAAAATAAAATCCGCATAAATGGGCGTGACCATGAATTAAAAATTCACATCGGATCACGAAAGGTATCGGGTCACGAGATTACCATGAGTCACAAATAGCGACGGGTCACAAGAATAGACCATGATGTGTCATTATGACGAGTCGCTCAGAAACCGAAATAAAATACTACTTACAGTTCTACATGCTCCTGGCACAGTTAGATATAAAGAAGAATTGTAAAGAGTGAAGAGATAATGAAAGAATTTTCTAGATTCGAACCTACTACGCAGGCAATTTGACTCACAGAAATGTAGAGACCCAGAAAGATCATGCCACCCATAATATTTTTGTGACCTATTCTACGCGGTAATTTTGTGACTTAAAAAAATCTCGTCAACCATGAGAACCTCGTGACACACTGAAATTATGGTCTCAAATGCCAACGTGAATGAGTTGCAGTTAAAAATTTTCGCGTGTAAATGAGTGGGTAGCCAAAAACCCAATACGTGAGCGTGAGCGAAAGATTAGTGCAAGCCCGAAAAACGCAACAAATTCAAACGTCCCGACAAGCCCAAACAGGCGGAACGGCTCGAGAAGCCCAAACGGTCCGACATGTCTGAGAGGCCCAGACTGAGCCGATTGATCTAACGTAGGCCCGTAAAGCCAGGTAAAATGGCTCGAGCAGGCTTCTAATGGAAGTAGTTGACAGCAGTTGTGTCCATGACAATAATACTCTATGGTCACACTTATCCGTTGACTATAAAACTGGATCTTAACATGAAAACGAAAACAGAGTCAAAATCAAGTCAAATTTTATATTCGAGTCCTCTTATTATCTGAAACAGTAACTGCAACTATCTTTTGTCGGTGGACACAATGCTTTCATTTAAAGAACAAAGTTACAATTTTAAAAGGTCAGAAGTCAATACTTACCGAAAATGAAAATTGCGAAATATATGTAATTTTCAGTTCTGAAAAGCTTGGCAATACAACGTCAACAATAAGCGTTAAACTGGTAAAAAATTGATTCAAGGATCTATGATTTATTGCATCATGCATTGCTAAAGAGTTTTAATGGGCATGCACTCAATGCCCATGGTAATCTCTTTTACAAAGCTTAAAATACTCTGCAATTTGTTTTTAGATTTGTTTTTTTTACTATACAGTTTAAATCTATTTTTGCTGATTTTTGAGCCGAATAATGTAGGTTGTGAAGCTGCCTTCTCACTGGCTTTCAGACTTTTCCCATTGTAAATTCACATAGACTTATCTAATTTGTTTTCCGTTTCTATTAACTTCTAAAACAACAATGAAGGTTACAAAATATGTTTTTAATGAAGATATAATTGTCTTATGGTTGTGGGCCAATCTTTCTTGACGATAATCTAGTCGTACTTACTTCTTAATGCGGTCTTAACTTGCGTACAGGGTATGAACTCAGGAAGGTTACATGCTATATTAGCTTGACAGCTTGTGACCTTTTATAGGTGGATGTGGTTCAAGTGTGAGAAGATTTTGGGCTATGTATGCCGTCAGTGGAGGTTTGTAGTTTTTCTTTGTTGGTGGAATCAGGCCAAAACTACTGGACAGATTTTGATGCGGTTTTCACTCGCGCGCACGGTATGAACCTGAAGTTACTAGACTATGTAAGCGGTCAGTGGCGACCTGTGGCTTTTTTAGTAAATTCAGGTCAAAACAACTGAATCCATTTCGATGCGATTTTTACTCACGTACATGGTATGAGCTTAGGAAGGTTATAGGCTATATTAGCAGAGTGGTGGCTTGTGTATATATAGCTTTAACAAGTAACAGATAATGTTTTATTTTTGGCGATTAGGCGTAGTGTTTTTAAATTTTGAAGGCGGTTTACTTCTTTTTATACTTTTATTAATACCTAAGTTAAGAGAGTGAGGTCTAAAGTTTTTCTAAAAAGATATTACTCCGAACTGTTACTAGATTCGTAATGCAAATTCTGGTTGGAACATAAATGAGTTTATCTTATTCAGATAATAAAATAAACTTTAAGTTTTGATTTACTTATAAATCCATTTAAATAACGGATACTGTTTATCTACATTTATTAATGACTTGTTGAACTATTTGCATTAATGTAGAAGTTAAGACTATATCTTGTACCGAAAAGAGCTTTTAATGCAATTAACTTATACAGGAAGAATCTACTGCGTTTAATAATTTTTAAAGAGAATTTTTTTTATTTGTTTAACATTTTTCAGAATGACCATCTTACAACTGAAGAAAAGATAACTAAAAGGGTATAGTAAAATAAATAGTTACATATCGGAATTTTTTACTTTGAATTGTGCAAACAGCGTGCTATAATGCTAAATAACAGATATGTACTTATAGAACTGACTCAAGCTTGTGATAAAATATTTATCATTTCTTGTTTTTACTTACATCATATATTACATAACCTTAGATTATATTAATTTTGTGATTAGTACTTTTTGATGATTAACATATATAATTTGAACTCATAGTGACATTGACATTCTTAGAAAAGTTAACTTTTTGTTAAATAAAATAACTTGCAAGTAAAATGTTTATAAAAAAACACATTGGCGTTTAAAATAATTTATTTTACTAAAACATTTACAAAACGGATCCGAAAACGTTTGAGATAACAAAAATAGCAATACTGTAAATTTTCATTTTTTTCCTTTTACTTTTTTTAGTCAACACATTTATTTAGTGCTTGCTGACAGTAGTTTGTATTTGGTTTTGGAAGGTTTGGGCGGCTTTAAGGAAGTCATCGAGAACTCCTTTGGCGAAGGTTCCCACGGTATCTCCAGCTTCTATAATAATAAAGAAAAACATGCAATTACTTTATAAACAAAACAATCTTTCTTTAACTTACGTTCAAGGTTGGGTTGAACAGTTTTTCCCAATTTTTCAAATTCAGCAGCTACAGTTTTGAAGTTAGCATCCAATTGAGTTTTCAATTCATTAGCCTTGGCGGTAGCTTCAGGTCCAGTAAGTTGCTGAAGAGAACTGAGAGTCTCAGTTACTTTTTGGGATACTTGTTTAAGAACATCATCAGTTTTTCCCTTGTTGCTCTCAATCTAAAAATGTTACGAAAAAGTAACAGATTATTTTGTTGTTGTTTTTTACTTTATTTATTAAAATAAAATATTTACCTCAGTTTCGAGTTTCTTTACAATATTCTCGACATTATGAGCAAACTCTTGAGATTGAGTAGCAATAGCCTTAGTGACATCTTTAGAGTCTGGCAAATTCTTTTGTAAAGTAGCAGAGAAATCGTTAGCTACAGTTTGAACTTGTTCGGCCAATTGTTCTAATTGTGTTTTTTCAGTTGCCTTTTTAGGGGCAGCAAGAACAGCCTACATAAATTAAAAAATAAAATTTAATAAAGAGAAATTAAATTTTAATAAACACAAGAACTTACGGTTAAAGCAAAGGCGGCGAACAAAACAATTGAGAATTTGGCCATCTTGATGTCTTCTCTGTGAGATAGGTGAGATACAACTAAAGAAATGAATACTGCAAAGATGATTTTATAGCTGTTTGGATAATATAATAACCTTTAACCCTAGTTGTTATCGAGAAGAAAGCGATGACTCTGGATTTAGTTTTTTTTTTGATTTTTTTTGTCGCTAACGGGAAAGTTTTAAACCCTTATCATTAAAAGCACGTGTTTTAATTTTCGAGGTTATGTTGCTTTTCTAGACAATTTATTTTATTATTGTTATACTATAGGTCAGGGAAGAAATTTCTTTTTTAGTTTTATTTTTTGCTTTGATTTTGTCTGGAAAAGTAAATTTAAAAGGCTTGAAGTTTTTCTTTTCTATTTGTTGTTTGCTTTTGAATTTTTAAAAAAATATAAATATAATACAGATGTACAAGTTTAAAAAATAAATTAATAGCAAATTAATGTTAATTAATGTTTAGTTATAGATTCGGGGAAATAATAATAATGATATTAATAATAAGTTGTTTTGTTAACTGTATACTATTTTGATATGCACGTAGATCAAAAACTGAAAATATGAATTTAATTAAAAAATATATTTGTTGTATTAGGTTGATTATTCAAGTAGATTTATCTTATTCTTTATACAGCATAAATATTTATGTATCTAGAATAAATTTCTGACACGTTTTTATTTGCAATCTAACTTAGGAATATAATATAGTAAATATTGTAAACATCAGACATTGGAAAGTAACTTTAAAAAAGTAATTAGTTAGAGTTACAGTTATCTTATCAAAAAATGTAGTTAGTTACAATTACAGTTACTTGATTTTAAAAAGTAACTAGTTACCATTACAGTTCCTGCAAATATGTAACTAAGTTACTTTACCGTAACTGTCAGTTACTTTGATTCTATAAAGAAAATAAAGAAAAACTTTTTAAAACCCATCAAAATTCAAGGTGATTCTAATTAAGTTTTCTTTGTATAAGCTTACTGTACAACTCTTAGAATTACACAATATGAAAATATGTATTTTCTGAACATCATCAAAACTAAATTTGAAAATCGATTATTCGAGTAACGCAAAAGTAACAACCTGAAGTTGTTACCGTTACACGCTTTTTGTAATTAGTTACAATTACTTTACTGCATCTTTATAAAGTAACGCGTTACCTTTAGCATTACTGAAAAATGTAATTAATTACAAGTAACGCGTTACTTCCAATGTCTGGTAAACATTATTTCAATTTCGTATCAACAAGGATGAGATAAATGTACAGAAAAAGCAATTTCTCGTACTAATAGTATGCAGATTTTGTAGATATTTCTAAGCAAGTGTTCAAGAAGTACTCATAAACGTTATTAGTAATAACAAGAAACAAAAAAATTCGAAAATATTACTTTTTTATTGTTTTATAATTATAATAACAGAATTATATAATTTACAATCACATTTCAAAAAATATATATAAAATACAATAAATCAGTTCTAGAAGAATTTATAATATAAAAGTCACAGATCGCTTATTCATTAATGCTTTTGTCCTTTACTTTGGATGGTGGTGTCAACTTGATTTTTCAAATTTTCAGCTGCCTTTAAGAAATCATCCAAAACTCCCTTGGCAAAAGCGTTGATGGATTCTCCAGCATCTGTAAATTTATTTTGTTTTAAATTCGATTTCACGAAATAATTCTTAACGACTTACGTTGAAGGTTAGGTTGAACAACTTTGACTAATTTGTCGATTTCAGCGGCAGAATTCTTCAAGTGATTGTCAAGTTGAGTTCTGATTTCGTTAGCTTTAGCAGTGGCATCGGGTCCAACAGCTTGTTTAAGAGCGTTAATGTTTTCAGTCAATTTTACAGAGATTTGTTGAAGAGTGCTGTCAACTTGTCCCTTATTTTTGTCAATCTAGATTGTAACATTGCATTATTATAATTGGAAAAACACTTTAAAATTTTATTTATTTACCTCAGCTTGGAGTTTGTTGACGATGTTTTGTACGTTACGTGCGAATTCTTGAGATTGAGTTCCAAGAGCTTGAGTGACTTGTTTGCTGTCAGGAAGAACATTTTGTAGGGAGGTGTGTACTTCGGTTACGACATGTTGAACTTGTTCAGCTACTTCTTCGAGTTGAGACTTTCCAGCAGCAGCAGCACCTTGGTTCTTTTTGGGAGCAGCCAAGGCAGCCTAAAAATATTAAAATTGAATTAATCTGCATTGAATTATTTAAATTTTGTTTTAACTTACTTGGAATGCAAGAGCGGCGATGAAGAAAACAGCAAACTTAGCCATGTTGTCTTTCTTAAGGGTTTAATTGGTTCGAACTGATGATGTACAGGGCGCAATGATGGTTTTATATACTCCATGCATGCAATAACCTTTCATCCTGATAATCGTGCCCGTGATCATGTTTATCTCTTCGAGTTTGACCCGGTAGCGGTGAATAATCCTAGCGCTTATCGCAACGATTGTGATATTAGAATAGGTTATGGAATTTTTTGGGTTGTATGTTGATATTTAAGAAAATATTTAAGAGGTACCCTTAAGGGATTATTATTTATTCTATATTTACAAATTAGTTCAATATATATGTAATGTTTAATCAACACATATAATTATAAAACAATAATAAATTTTTATTAAACTCAAAAAATTATTATTTTACACGGAAATTTAATTTTTCTGAAACTAATCAATTTTTTTTTAGTTAAATAGAATATTCAAAATAAACGTATTATTACTCGGAAAGGAATTACAAAACTTACTATATTTGCACATTCATTTATGAGAGAGCACTGTTTTTCTTTATTAAATCAAAATGTGACAACATTATAGAGATAGTAACTTCTAGGAATGTCTAATTTGTATTCTTACAATTAAGTACGAAAGAAATAAACAAATCTAATAGGATTTTTCATTCTGTTTATTTGTATATTTAATCTCAGCGTAGTGTACAAATCAGGGTGGAAGTTTTTTTTTTTCTGTAAAAGAAATTTTATGTAACTTAAATTTTTCAAAATCAGTGTACTTTTGTTCGAAAAGTCAGATATGAAATTGCGAAGTAGAAGCAAAATTCATTTCTTAAACTAAATACCCGGTTTTAAATAAAGAAACAACTTTTTCTGGAAAAACGGTGTTTCCCAATATTGCACTTTTCGTTATAAAGCGGTTTTTACTTATATGTTCACAGTAATAACTGATCAAATGATCACGTATAGAAAATATTGCTTCCTATCTATTCCTATAGTACGTGAAAAGGTTTTATGCCAATGCAGTGTATGACTTTACATCAGACATAGATCTCGTTGCATATTTATGATATAAACTTGAAAAACTATAAAAATGTAAATGGTGCAGTGCTGCAAAATCTAAACCCTGCTCTACTATGCGATGAGTATGCAAATCACAGATTTTGTAAAAAATCTTCAATAAAATCAATACTGTGACAAATTCAAGCAGCGATAAACACAAGAAGGAAAAATCTGAATTCAATTATTTTTTTATTTGTTAACTATCCAAAGAATAACAGGATTAGCTGTTTATATACCAAGGGCGTTTTTGGTCTACCGAGTGAAAATTACAGTACGAGGTGCGAAGCACCGAGGGCTATAAGACGACAAGCATCAAATGCTATTGTTGTAGATTTGATTTCAATTTTTCTTTGTAATAGTCCCTTTTAAATAATTTTTGTAGCGTTGTCATTCTACTTTAGTCTGTAAAGCTCGTATAATTATTCTTATACTCTAGTTAAAACAAAATGTACGAATGAAAAGCCGTTATAATTTAATTTTAAAGATACTGACATCATCAGACACACAATTTTTATCAATTTTAAATCGTCAACATCTTAAGATTATGAATTTTGAGTCGTTTTCTTCTAGAACATCAAATGTGTTATCAGAAACATTTCTTTAATGCTAGAAGCGGCCACATCCTTTTTTATAAATAATTTGAGAAACGACATCTCAAAAACACGTTTTTCGAACGCCTGCTCAAAAGAATCAAAAACCCTTGAAAGATTATTATGCATCTTTCTCTATCTCTTCTGTTTAGAGTTGAAACGACTTATTTTAGTTAGAACAATAGAAAAAACTGTACAAACAATATGAGTACGAAGTCTCTGCTAAACAAGATATCTTGAAAGAGCATTCAATATTCTTTTGAATAAGATATCATAAACTAAAAGTACTAAATCAGCAGTTCGTGACGTTTCAATATCAAAAGGTTTTTCAAACTTTAATATTCATATGTACAGGCAACCGATTTGTCTAGTTTGCAGCCTTTTCTTAAGAAAAACTACATTTTAGATCACTCTTACAACCAGTAGGTATGTTATGTTGTTTAGTCGGTGATTGAAACTATTCATTCAAAATCTACCAAAAATCTGATCAAAGCAGGCAACTTTAGAAACTTAGAAACTACTTGTTAACTGCCATGAATTATCAGTATATTGCAGTCAAAGAAATAAATAATTTCTAAGCCAGAATATCTGTTGAAGGAATGCGGAACATTTAATAAAAATATATAAGACAGAAGAAATTTTAAAAATATTGCTGGTGAAAACCACTTATCAGATACTTGTCGAGACTTTATATAATGTCAAAATTTTCAATTTGATTACATTATGTATTAAACGATAAGTCGATTGTTCATTTAGATACCACTAGTATGTCTTCATTGGGCACTTTCTCAATTACACTGTTTATAAGAAGAGGGTGCAACGTAAACCTTGAGTGTCCAAACGTGCAAGCAATGTCTGAAAACAAGCAAACATTTAAATACAACTCATTGGCTCTTAAACTAAGGATTTTCAAATTGCAAGAACGTCTAGCTGTGATAATGTTGCAGATATTTCTTGCAATTTGTAATAATCACCCAAAACGAGCATATTTGAAATTTTGAATTTCACTATACAGAGCTGTAGTGTAGTTCGGATGAGAAAGATAAGCAAGGACAAGAAACATTCTTAAGATTGGTACTATAGTTACATAAGTTACGTCAATTTATTTTTTATCTTTACCTTTATCTAACATCTATTTATTATAATATTACTTGCAGGCAAAAAGGGGAAATCTCTAAAGTGAAGGCAAATTATTGATTGTGTTATCCACTGATCATTTTAATTAAGTGCAACTGATAATAATGTTATGGAGAATCTAAAATATACATAGAATCTTCAGTTTTCTCCTTGATTCATAAAGCTTATACTGTACCTACCTGTATCATACCCAATAGGGTATGGTATATCACAGGGAAATTCCGATCTACACTTAGGTTTGACAAAACGAAGACAAGCAATAAAAGTTGTTTGGATGAAATTTTCACTTTGTTGTTTAAATGGGGTTGTTTCTATCCTGCATGCCCCAGATGTAACTATGAATTGAATTCAACTTTGGCCAAGTAGAAACAACGCCCGAAGTCACTTAAAAAAAGGTGCTTGGCGACCATACGTCCAAAAATTATCGAAATCAGTTGGTAGTTGTCGAGATCTGAATAACTCAACAAGCTCGTTCCTTTTTTTGGAAATTCCGGATAACCTTCAAGAGTAAGAATTAACTCTGACTCTGTTTTTATTAATTATTTTATACTTATGGTATGTGACCACAGCCATAAAACACATGCCTCACTTCAAGATATTTATAGTACCTACATATATAACTAAATTAGTTATCGTTTGGTAAAGTAAATGTTTATATTTTGTGGAGAAGACAAAACAAATTGGTAGTTAGATATTAAATTGTTTCTTCCATGGCTAATTTTAACTAAGTAGAAGCTTTTCGAATGATGAAGCAGTATTAAATAAGTTAATTAGCTTGGCCGTCTTTGTTGGATAGTTTCTATAGAATCTCTTCTGTTGTCAGATCATATTCAGATGCTTTATTTGGTTCAATGTCGTTCTTGATTTCTTTCATAACTTCTTCAGGTCTAACTGTTTTAATTTAACTACTGTCATTTTTTCATTGTTATTATTCCTGATTTATCAGGGTAAAGAGTTCTTTCTAAATATCTTGTAAAAGATTTGATTTTCTGCTTGTTGTTTCATTTTTCGCTTTCATCTTTGTGCCGAATTGGTTTTGTTCGCAGCCTTTTTGTTCTTCTGGTAGCCTTTCAAATAAAGTTGGTCTTTGAAGGATAAGGAACGAAAAACTATACAATTGAGCAATACGCAGAATAATTGCTGTTATTGTCTAGTGATACTACTAACACCATGGTCTTGTCCAGAAATTAGAAGAAAAACTGCTTAGATAAATATAGGGAAATATTGAAATTAAACCCAATTCTTAAAGTTAGAAGGCTTAAAAGCTACAGCGCCACATGGAAGTGTCCTTGGCTTGGCCTTATGTCTTTTGTTAATGAACGCCATGCAAGATACAGTAACTGCAACATTTGCTAATGATACTGTAATTCTCGCAGCGGCAAGCAGCGTAGGTGAGATTAAAACGTCCCATTAGCAAGGTCAGGTCGCGGAACGACTGGAGTCATTCAACCTTTGAAGTCTGTAACAAAAGTTGTGCCAAAGATTAAGATTTGAGGCATTCCATACTGCTGTGTAGTATTGATAACAAGACAAATCGCGTATGTTTATTTACTACAAATGCAATTTAATTGTAAGTACCAATCGAAGTTGTTTGAGTTTAGGCATCGAATTAAAGAGTTTACTCTTTCTAAGTCATTAGAAAAGACAAACTTTACATTCTTGTGTTATAATAATACACGTTTCTAGGAAAAATATGTTTCAGCAAGAGATTTAATGAGTCTAATTCTACTTACTCTGAGACATTAAAAGATAAACAACTTTTGAATTTACAATCTAGTGCTGTTTAGAATTGTTTAGTTTGCAGATATTTAGATAACCTAAACAATTTGCTCACTATGTTTTTCTTGCATATTTGTGATTGATCTAAAAATTCCTTTAGTTTAATTTGTGATTTAGAAATTGATGCAAAATTCTGTTTTTATAATCATAAATCAGATATTTTCTTCTATTTCCAGGAGAAAAACAGACAATTGTAAAATTCTGAGTGTTTGTTTTCCTCGCGGAAGTAGAACAGGGTGTCTGATTTATTTTGTCCCTTACTTTACACAATGTTACAAAACGCTTTTAAGAAAATAATAATAATAATTGCATGGCGTGCTTGTAATGTTATTATGAAGGATAAAACCACAAATTTCTCATTAAAATTCTAAACCGTATTGTCATGCCCACAGAATCTAAATTTGGATCTTGGAAAAGTTTTGGAAAATTTACTAATTAACTAACAATATTGAATATTAATATCTAGTATAACTAACTAATATGGAATCTGTAGAAAATTCTTTTGGTATGAAGTTTCTAAAACTCGTATTATCCTGCCATGCTTCTTCTAATTAGTTTTCATTTACCTGTAATAATTATAGAAAAAAAAGAATTGTTTAAGTGGGATAATTTTAAGATTCTTAGTCTTTACAAATATCTAAGATTTAAAATATTTGTAAAGTTTAAATAAAACACGTATTAAATCAATTCTTAGGGAAACTAAAGATATAAAAGACTAAACACTTGAGTCATTACTCTGATAATAAGTTTTTTGTTACTGCACAAAGGCCAACATTCAGGATATCAAGTAATCAAAAAGATCCGGGGTTAAACACTAAAAGCCAAAGTATCTCGTAATCGATTTAGTTGTACTCGGTTTGTTCTAGTTATCAATATTTAGTTGATATGAAATAGGAATTGCATTCTGATGTAATGATAACCTTGATCTTTTGTTAAACTGTAGCTCAACATAAATCTTTAGGCAATATATTATTGCGTTGATAAATAAACTGTGGATAGGCAAATTAGTACATATTCTATAAATTGTTAATAATAAATTATAATTAAATTTCTTTCTTATTTTTCAAATTTACTAACCTTTACCAATCTGTTTTTAAAACAATAGTTATCTTCAATAACAGTCAATATACAAATATAAATAAAGTTCAATAGAAAAGTTATCTTCAGATAACACTAGAAATATTTATAAAAAAATTAGACAAATATTTCAAGCAGATCGTTTTTCTTAGAGTTCAAGCCGCAAAAAGGTACGCTGGAAATTAGTTATACCTAGCTGTAATATTGGTACCATCAACAGTTTAATTTCACACATAATGTTCTGTGAGATATAACAAACTTCTCAGGAGGTTTAAAAAGTTGAACATTAGAAATCCACTGATGCTTTTGCATTTAATTTCCTATTTATCTACTTTTGTTTAGTTTAGAAAGATTATAACGATTGTCAAATGACACATTTAGTAGAGATTCTAATTTTACACGATAACATCCTGCGATAAGCGTAAATTAATTTTCTACGTTAAGCATAGTATTACTGTTTAATAGGAACAGACATTTTCTATAAATTATTGTAATTTAGTAATTAGAACTAATTGAATGATGTAATCTAATATCAAATTTCATTATATATTGCTCAGATTTACAGACGTTATCATAACTAATAATGTTGACGGAAAACACATATAATTTCGCAAAACAAGAAAACAAAATAATTATATTTGTTTGTTTACTTTAAAGTAAATCAATTCATATTCTGTCAGCTCTGGATTAAAACTTAAAATTAGAACATTCTGTACTTACAGAACTTGTTCTAAAGATTAAAATGCTGAAATACACCGTTTTAGATGTTGCATAGTCTTTTAATATCTGTTCCCAAAAAACGTTTACTATAGAAAAGATTTCCCTTTTTTGCATAACATTCTTCCATTTAAATAACAAAAACCTATACGAATAAAACAAAATCGTGTCAGGTTATGGGCCCAGAAATATATTAAACA
Source organism: Ignelater luminosus (assembly GCA_011009095.1). Classification (NCBI taxonomy): domain Eukaryota; kingdom Metazoa; phylum Arthropoda; class Insecta; order Coleoptera; family Elateridae; genus Ignelater; species Ignelater luminosus. Next base: position 33,331 of record VTPC01008396.1, read on the forward strand.
TTTTGACAAAAGAAGTATAAAATATGTTCAGTGTAACTGGGCCCGTCTGATTACCTTGTTTCTACCACAACTGGATACTCATCTAAAGAGAATGAGGAACAAAGACTGTAGACTGAAAGACAAAATGTCTTGTCCATGTTCCGGCCATTAATCGTACAACTTTAGTTGTGTACGTATGCTTTGTTTTTTTACCCGTTGCATTATTCCTGAAAAGTTTTCTTGCGCTATCCGGTCAAATGCCAAAAATATGTTACGGTTTAAGTCTGGAAACACTTATCTAGTCCTGAGGTCTAGTTGTTTTATTGTCTCTATCTCATGCTGAAAACCATCAACTTAAATCTTGCTAACTATTCTTTGCATAGAAATTTTGGAGCTTTCGTATTACCATGAGAATGAAAACTTAACTGCTCAACTTGATCGCTTGGTTTGGGTCTGTATCTCTTCTTTTCTCTTTATTTGACATCGATACTCCTCTTACAACTTTTTATGTTATACCTGTTTATTGGACACGAATATCCGACCCTTTAAGGTGTATTACGGACCATCAGAAGTTCTGAGAAAACTTCAATTGAGGAAAATCTTCTTGACAAACTAAACTTTGATGATTTTCCATTGCCTATCCAAAAATAAAGAACCGCCGTAAAAATTTGATGTAAGTTCTGGTGGGTGATCGTCCGCAGATCCCTTGCTTAGTAGTTTCCTCACTAGACTAATTGAACTGCGGTTGCATCGACTAACTAGTTTGCATCTTCTTGAAAAGAGTCATACTGGTGATTATCAAATAATTCTTCCAAGGTGTAGTAACATTACAACGAAAACAAAATGCAAAATGTCACGGAAGATAAGGGTATTGATTTGAGTCAAGAAATTAACAAACAAAATAATGCCAAGGCAAAACCTGTAATCGTGCAATGCAAAAAGGATAGTATAGACACTCAGATTAAAGATTCAAAGACAACAAAAAGAATGGCGCGATTTTTAAAAGAAGTTTTCAAAAATATTCTAGCAAACAATATCGACAATAACACAATGGAAGAACATTTTTTATGATGGAACAAATTGACAACGTTTTAAACTTATTGTTCGATTACCAGACACTTAAACGTGAAACAGCATGAATCTATGGGTGTAACTGTCAAAGTTGTAAAGAACATTTAGGAGTCAAAAGTAGATAGATTAGACAGACTAAAATAAAAATAACTAAAAATAAGACGACTTTAAAAAATCTAATGGTAGTGGAGAAAAACGTGGTTTTTGCAGAAACATAATGTGCAGCTATTACAGAGAATGGGATTACTTTGAAAATACTGAAATTATTGAATCTACCGTTTGATTAAAAACTTATGTAAAGTTAAAAATTTTCTATTTAGGAATATTAAATTAACAGAAATTGTTACATATGAATATATGTCATTATTTCAGCTGCAGTATGCACTGAAAAATATTTTCTCAAACCCTGATAATCAATTATTTTGATGTACAAGATAAATTGAACATTAGACAGTTCAATTTAAATGGAAGAATTGATGGAATACGTTATAAGTTGTGAATGTTCATATGCCAAAAACTCAAAAGTATTTGTTACCATATACACCTAATTAAAGAGCATGTAGAAAACTCTGGTAGAAAAAGGAAAATTCATGTTTTGTAAAACCGATCTTGAAAAATGACTCTAGATGAAGAAGTGAGATGTACAAACTATTTGTTAGACCAGTTACTGATCACTACATTGCAGCGCTACATTTTTCCGCAAGAACATGGTAGGAAAAAAAACGATCTGCCCAAATTAAAAGTTTTTGGTATTATGACAATGGTTACAGATTAAGAAATTTAAAAAACAGATAAATAACGTTTGACGAAGATAAAAATGCAGAGAAAGAAGACAGATAAAGAAAATACATTAGATTATTAGCAAGATTAAATGTTTGCAATACCTACACGGTGTACTGTCTGATTACACATGCTGGGAAAGTATGCCAAACTCCGATGTCAAAAGAATTAGAAGCATACAAAAGATTAGGCACTTGGGAAGTTGCAACTCTACTAACAAGTGCAAAGTCGATTAGTACAAATTAGGTGTTGAAAATTATAAATAATAATATACATACGAATGGAATAAGAACAAAGCGATATCTAAAAAAAAATGTAAAGCTAACATTAAGCTCCTGTTGAATCCTTGAATAAGCTTAAAACCATAACTAAAAAGTTTTCGTTGAACAAGGCCTTTTATGATATTAATCATTTTTTAAATGATGTTTGTGATATTACGCTATAATTTATTTATTAGTAGCTGAATTCAATTTCTTTGTATTTTACGTTACTCGCTGATTGACGTACCGTATTTTATTATTTTTCTTTGTTGTAATTGCTTAAATAGAAAATAGATTGAAACAATATTGATTAAATGACAATTGATTAAAACATGAAAAGTAATTTTCTCAGAAGGATCTTATAGCAGATTTACTGGATAGGTTTAACTAAAAGTGGTCAAATTTGAAATTCCATCACAATTTTTCCATCCCTTTCATATGCATATTATTGCAGAATAAAACAGCTCCAGCATTAAATATGACAAAGACCGACTGAAGATAACTCAGATGATAAGTAGATTTACTGTGTTTCATTTTTGTGGGCGCATAAATATGACCAAATAAATTAAAAAGAAGTGCACCATAAACGACACAAATATGTAAATTGGTGCTTTGTTTATACGTTTGTTTTGTATACCAAAAGGCAACACTCCAGTAATGTTTAGTAAAATATAGATTGGAAAAAGGTAATTTTTAGGAGTTTATTACTATATTCTTATATTAATATTTAAATCAACACTTTTATTTTGATAATTCTTAAATGCATGTATATAAATATTAATAATACGTTGTAATAAACTAACACTATTATTTACTGATAGTAGTGTTTTGTTAATTTACAGGAAATGTGTCGGCAAACACAGACAATAAAAGGAGAAGTTTCCGTTTTAGTTTATTATCTGAGTTTGTAGGTAATATGAATAAGCCTCATTAAAGTGCTAAGTATTGCATAACTACCACCAAATTTAGTGGTGAAAATGAAAAACTTTGTGTCATAGTATTGAACTGCTAATGTCAGGTTTTTCAACAACGTTTGTGAATTTTTTAAAACTGGCACATACCTACTAACAAAAATAAAACTCTGAAATAACTCATATTTAGAAGATTCTTGTTTTCTCCACCAAATATGGCGTAAGTAAGATATTTCCAGACATTGGAAAGTTACTTTAAAAAAGTAATTAGTTACAGTTACAGTTACCTTATCAGAAAATGTAATTAGTTACAATTACAGTTACTTGATTTTAAAAAGTAACTAGTTACCATTACAGTTCCTGCAAATATGTAACTAAGTTACTTTACCGTTACTATCAGTTACTTTCATTCTGTAGAACCCTTCAAAATTCAAGGTGGTTCTAATTAAGTTTTTTTTTTGTATAAGCTTACCATACAACTCTTAGAATTACAAAATATGAAAACATGTATTTTCTGAACATCATAAATTAATTAATTTATTTAAGTATGTACAAATTTGTTATAATTAACTTTTAATAATAATTGGTTTTGAAACATGTCATCAGTAAGTTGACAGCTCTTTTGCGACAGAACATTTCCTGCAAAGCTAAACAATCGTTCTGCACTGGCACTTGTAGGGAGCGCCGTATTATGTTTGATAAACAATTTTCTTAAAGCGCTACATGAAAATGAATCAGTTTCCTTAGGTTCTTCGCTTAAGAAAATCTTGACTTGTTCATGAGGTGTTTTTGTATGTACATCTGCATTGAATGTAAGACAAAAAAAGTCATTATATTCTAAATCTGCGGCTCCACTTTGTGATATCCAGGTTTAAATTTTAAATTTCGCGCGTTAGAAAAAAAAATAGGTTACCATCACTGCATCCTAGAAATGTTTGGAAAGAGTGGGATGGGGTTGGCGATAGGAAGGGATGCTGGGGGTTGGGGAAGAAACACGCGCTCTCTTGCGTGATGGCTACGAAAGTGGTGAGATGGACCGGGAGGTGCTCTTGGGTTGTGGCTACCAAAGGGGTGAGATGGACCGGAAGGAGGCTCTTGAGTTGTGGCGACCAAAGGGGTGAGATGGATCCGGAGACTGTAAAATTACCTTCCTGTTGATGTAAAATACATTTTTGATTTTTATTGAAAAATAACATGTTAAGCGTGAAGTGAACTCAATTATCTATTTTTATTTTTGTTTTTTTTTATTTGTGATTATGCTGAGGTAGACGAGATTTAAACAGATATTAAAATTTGCTTGTAAGAAACCACGTGGCGTTCTTTGTGTTTATGTAACAATCAAGCATCTCACGTAGACTTTTAATGTTTATTCAACTGTTTTATGTGTTATAAATGCAGGCATTTTGAATGCTTTTAATATCATATTTCACTAAAGATATTTTTCTGTGTTACAATAATTGTGAAACGAAATTAAGAAAGCTTTTGTATTGTATGCATTTATCTTGTGATCACAGATAAAGTTTAAAGAATAATGGAATTTAGTTTGGAATTCAGATGTTTTAAATATTACAAAACAACATACAAGACGATTAGATTTATTTTCATACACTAGCATTTGTTAACATGGATGTGCTGATACTCAACTGTGACATGTGGGCACCCGTAAATATTATAAAACGCACATGAATTTAATGGTCGGTGGCTCTCTTTATTAAAGTGTGAACTGCCTTGGTGTTATCTTAACATTTTCATCCGTGGTGGCAGTCTACATTCTCCATTGTTTTTGTGTGTTTATTTGTTATAAATGTTTTCTCTTGCAGCATTTTCCACCCTTGGGCAGCAGTTATTATTATGTACTATTTGTGGCACGAAGCACTATAATATAGTTCCGTGCTTTTATTTATATATTTATTGCGGGGAATGATAGACTGTTCACAATTTTTGGCTACGGCCGGAGGCTAAGGAGCTATTTTAATAGAGTACGGTCTCTTCCTTTTGTCTTTGCTAACATACTCTTCAGTTTTGTTTGATGATGAGTGCTATAAGTGCGTATCCGAGTAATGGAGAGAGCAGGACTAGTTTAATTTATGTTGCAACAAGTGAATTTGAAATGTGCATTATGTTGTGTGTTCCGAACATGCATTTTATCATTTATTTATCTCTGAATTTCACCAAGTTCTTATGCAATGAACTTATGCCAACTTATCGCTTATTATGTGTTTTGTCTTATTTATAATTATTCTTTGCTAATTATTATTGGTTATGTTGGTACCATATTAGGGCTTGCTTTTATTTTGCATTTATTTATTTTATTGAATATTGCTGTGTCTTGTTGGTTTCAAGTTGGGACCGTTTATTTATATATTTGTGCATTAAAATTTGTATTGTTTGTTTTAAAAGAATCTTCGGAGGTTTCTTGCTGGTTCTTCCTCCGAACTGATACCTGAACCAGTGTAAAAGTTTATTCGGCTTGCACAACATAATTTAGCAGTCAATATACAACGGTCTATTTTAAATATAATCTGTGTTTTATTTGATTTCCTGTCTTCCCCACTACCGTTAGTAACCAGTGTATCTAGTTTAGGGAATTTTAGAAACACAACGTAGGGTAGGTAAATTGGTTTGACGATCACGATTGGCCACATTGATTCTGGGGTTAGCTTTCTGTTAGATTTGGGAGGGAAATTTAAATATTTGTCAGAACCTGGGGCTTGGGATACTACAACTTGTTTGCATTTTTGGGTTAGGTGAAGGAATTTCTTCATAAACCCAATTTTCTGCTTGTTCTCGTTTCTCACTGTCCTTTAACCAGGCCAACTTGAAGCGTGGATGAACACACCTTGCCAATACCAGTTCCTTCTTCCACCATATTGACTGGAACCTTAAATGAGAAAGAAATTGAAAAGTGAATCTAACACCAATAAAACAATGCCTAAGTCATAAGCACATATTTATAGCAATAACCACTAAAAATTTACTGCGATATTTAATTAATACTTAGTAAGTATTTGCGAGTACATAATAATTCAGTATACTTGTCTATATTCAATTCCTTCGAGGAGAACTTGTACTAATGGTTTGCAGTATATTAATGATTTCATAATCTGTGCATCTAATTTATCTTTCAGGCTGTACAAAACAGGTAATAGGTAGCCCATGTACATTCCTTTTTCTCCTTGTAGAATATCTAGGGCAGTTGACAAGGGGCACATTACCTAAAATATTAAATTTATATACTGCAATATAATAGTCTTCCAACTTAAAACTAATTGATTACAGTTCAAGGTCTGAATATTTTAGTGCCGAATTGTAAAATAAAGAACACTTAAATACTTACTTGGCAGTACTCTTTTATAAACTCTCTTTCTGCATCTGTGAAACGAGGAAGAGCACAGAAATCCATGCATGTATTAATGCTGTCTGGAACGTGTGTTATATGGTTATTTATCTGTAGCATTGCGTCGTACAAGGAATTCCACCTTGTAACTACAGGCGTTTTTAGGTATGCACCTAACATGTCTTTAATCTTATCAGCTGCCTGCGTCGACTGATTTTGCTTTGCCCATAATTTGTGGCATTTTGCAAGATTTGATCTAAAAATCTGTTTATATCTTGCATTAATCATAGCTTTCTCTGCATTTTTTGTAGCTATTAAATGTAAAGTATGACATGCACATCTATGATGCGGCGGGAAAATAATTTCTGTAGAGTAATCATCGCCTTCTAGAAGAGATGTCAGTTCTATAAATTCTTCGTCATTATCATCTTCATTCTCCCTCTCCTCTAATTCCTAATTTTCATATACCCTGTTAAAAAAAGAAAACCATATTGTACTAGGTATGTAACTGAGAATATTTTTATTTATAACGTAATACCTGAACGCTTTGCAAAAATTACTTCCATTATCCGTCGTGGTACATACAATTTTATTTTGCATACTATAATCTAAATAAATAGAATACATTTGCCTGGCAAGGACATCAAATGCATGTTTTCCTTTAAATCTTCTACAAGCTAGTGCTGCCGATTCTCGTTCTAATGTTGATGGATTGATCCAGTGTGCTCTTACAGCCAGAAAACTTCTACAAAAAATTGTTTAAAAACAGAAATATACCTAAGTTCAATACTTTAAATCTTATTTTTTACCTCTTTCCCTTGAACCAGCAATCAGCCGTTGTTGCAACAAAGTCAATTTGTTCTAAAGTACTACAAATATTATTTCTCATTCTCTCTGCATCTTGTACCTACTTACTTCTCGATGTTTTTGAACACATCAACGATAATGCAGAATCGCGTCCTAACATTACAAGATCAATGAAAGAGTTGTTATCAACAAATTGCAGAGGTTGTACTATTTGTATAACAAAATTCTGGAGTGCTTTATTTAAAGCAGTCTGGGTAACAAGCACTTTTTCAGAACACCAGTTAGTTAATGTGTTTGAAGTTTTCTGAATTGTAGAACTAGTTGATGGAGTATCTTCACATTTTCGTTTTTCAGCTTTCTTTGATTCCAGTATTTTTAATTTTGCAGGATGCTGTCTCTATGAAATATATAATATAAAAATTAACCCCTTTTTACTATAAAAATTCAGTATACTCAGTCACATCTCAGTGTTATTTCAAATACATATGTAATTCATTCCAACAAGGCCGTAGCTGTCGGTGTTCCGCGGGACACGAGCCCGCTGCGCGCGGGGGCCCGTGACAAATGTAAAATCTTAAATTACTATTGGATTTTACGAAGTTTTATTTTTCATTCTTTGCTGAAACATTGGATGCTGTTGACTTATTATTATTAGGTATACAGGAATAATAAAAACGAATAATAGAATAGAACGGGTCTAGTAAAATTCAATTAAAACTCAGGAGAGTGAAGAACACAATTATAAATTACTGCCAATAAAGTTATGATATAAGCCATATATAAATACACGTAACACAATATTTTATTATACAATTTATTATCATAATGTTAGCAATATTTTATTTATTACTGTCTGTATATATAGTAATAATATAATAATAAACAAACAAAAATAATAATTATTATAACTAAGGAAAATATAAAAAAATAGTAATAGTTTTTTATTCACTATTTAGTTCACTAGAATAAAGAAACTGCAACCTTCGTGGATTTTGTCCATATCGGTTGGCAACCCTTTCAATAAAATTATCTTTATCTGGCATAATTATGTCACGATGAACACTCATTAGACACAGGCCGTTTAATCTATCCTCCGTCATGGTAGACCTTAATCGTGTCTTAAGCCTTCTTAAAGTGCTAAACAATTTTTTCTATAGTACACGTCGGCGTCGTACAGGGCATAGTTTGCAAAATTAAAAGAGCATCATAAACAGCCGGATAAAACATTTTTGATTTGGACAAAAAGCCCTGTACAGAAAAAAAATAAATTCTAATTTTATTATATTATTACTTTTGTTTCATTCCAATAATTACAAAGAAGGTAAAACTGTAACACCTGTAACTGCACATAAAATCTTTTCTAAAAATTCTCACAGTCTGCGGCTCTTTTGTATGACCATTTCCAGTCTTTGTCGGTGAATTTGCATTGGGATCGCTATAAAAGTTTATAATGCTAGGAGTCCTAAGTAATACAACAATATTGGCGACAAAATATTTCAAAGTTACCTGGGAAACCGAAAATACGTACTCTTAGATTTGCATCCAACCTTTGTTATTTTATAGAATGTCGTAAAGTGATGTTTACGTGCTTACACTTTTATTACTTTTCAGAAAGACTAGACCGATACCGACCGACCCTTTTGAATACCATGTTTTTGATCTTTACAACTTATTAGAATAATAAATGTATTAAAATGCGACTAAATGATACATTTATTATTCTAGGGATGTTTTTACTACAAATCAATAAATTAAAAATAGATTTTTAGATCTTATCAATTAACTAGTTGAAAGCAATTTTAGCATATATTCAAACGTAAAAATTTGTCGATTTCCGAAATAGAAAACGGGATACGATTAAAAAATTCAGGGGGGCAAGCGCCCCTCCTCTCTAATAGGAGCGGATGCCCATGATTGCTGCATTTGTTTTATTTTTAATGAGGGGTCCCCTTTTATTCCCGAACACAGACTCGAAACTAAGTTGCTACGGCCCTGCAATTCAATCAAAATATTTTTAAGTCTCTTACCTGGAGATGTTTTCTTAAATTCGACGATGAATTAATGGCAGTACTAAGCAATTTTGTTACTGGTAAACATAACATACACTTAACTGTAATATTTTGCCCTTTCTTTTCATGATACGAAAAATACTCCTTGTAAAGAGACCACGGAATATTTTCGTTGTTTTCGGCCATTTCCTAGGTTTTGTTAATTAAAACTCTCGCATTAAACTGTTTTTAGAATTTGATAAATGATAACTCTACTGCAAGGAACTACTACGTGCTGCACCGACGGACGATATAGCAATATACTAGGTCAAATTTAAAATGGAAAGACGATGAAAAAATTTTTTCTAAAACCTAGAATTTATCCTACCTAGAATTTTTATAAGCTGGTTCGAGGCGCACAGATGTTATTGTATAAATTTTAATGTCGTCATAAACCCTAAGGTGGTAAATCAAACAGAGGTATAATTGTTTTGGTAGAACCAATCTGTCACGTACTTACAAACAATTCTTTCTGAAAACTTGATGGTACCTTATTGAATATTAAAAGTTGTGCCGCTAAAACTAAATTTGAAAATCGATTATTCAAGTAACGCAAAAGTAACGACCTGAAGTCGTTACCGTTACACGCTTTTTGTAATTAGTTACAATTACTTTACTGTGTCTTTGTAAAGTAACGCGTTACCTTGAGCGTTAATAAAAAATGTAATTAATTACAAGTAACGCGTTACATGTAACGCGTTACTTCCAATGTCTGGTTTTTATAATAGAACATCTTTCCGTTCATACGTAAATGGACAGGATAATGGCTCAAGTTTGAAACAAGCTTCAGAAAAATATCGACAAGAGTTTAACAAAGCGGCCCCCAGTAAAAGTGTAAAGTTAGCAACTGTTGAGAAATTTCGTTACACTGGTAGTGTGTTGTGTCAATGCAAGGGCTCTTCAGGTCGTTGAAGAACGGTTTTTACCAACAATAATGAAGGACGCGTTCTTGATCAGATCATACAGTCTCCAGAAAAGAAGCTTTCGACGAACTGCGTATAAACTAAATATCAGTGAAATATCCACATGTCGACTGTTCAAATCTATTGGTGGTTATCCTTACCGCATTCAAATTGGACAACGACTAAACGTTGCGGACAAACGTGCAAGAGAAGTTTGCTGTGGACGAGTGTTGAGCCTAATGTACTAAGATCCCAATTTCTTAAGAAACGTATGGTTTTCAGACTAAAGTCACATTCACCTTAATGGTTATATCAATCGACAAACAACTCGATTCCTTGGATTTGACCGCCCAAATGTCATTGTAAAGAAACCACTCCACAGTGAACGAGTTAACATTTGACGTGCTGTGTCTGGGCATGGGATCATTGGTCCTTATTTTGTTGAGGACGCCGACGAGCATCCAGTTACTGTTAACAAAGAGCGTTGCAGAGAGAACATTATTACACCTTTTGTGAAAAATTTACGAAACTTTTATCCCGCACGAAAACTGCAAGTGCACAGGCAATGGTTTTAACAGGCCGGCGCAACGAGCCATACAGCCAGACGCTGCTTAGCCTTACTTCATGAACATTTTGAAAACAGAATACTTTCTTGTGGAAGAGACTTCGAGTACCTTCCTCATTCCCCTGATCTGACGCCACCTGATTAATACCTTTGGAGCATGCTGAAGGAATTAGTATTTCGGTCAGAAGATCTGCTAACAAATATTGGAGAACTACGACGAAAGATAATAACCTGTTTTCAGCAACTGCAGTAACCACTCTTTATAAATATGTTAGATAATCTCCAAAATTGTTATGAAGCTTGTTTGTGCCGCAAAGGTGCACATTTTGAACATTTAAATTATATAAATTAAAAAATAAATTCAATTTTCATTTTTGGTACTGTTTATTTTAGCGAATCCTGTATTTTTAAATCTAAATATGCTCTCTGTACACATTTGGTTACTTGTAGGTCGAATCTAAGGTTGGAATTGATGAGTAGGCCAAGATTATCTTACAAAGGGTATACGTACAATTTTTCAACAGAGATGTGTCATTTAAATGGCGCCTGCTCACGATAAAGTGAGGATTATCTCTTTACAGAAATTTTATATACTTATACCATAGCAATCTTTAGATGGGCAAAAAAAATGTAATATGTGAATTTTTAGTGCACCCGTCGATATTATTATCTATAGTTTCATAAAGTACTTAAATTTCTTTTAATCACGCTTACCAAATTAAACATTACCTTGCATTTAAAAAAAAGGTACTTCAAGGTTATCATGTCTTTATGAAACCACGTTTCTTAATTTTTTTTCAACAATCTAAAACGTTTGCTTTGAGTGCTGATAAGAACTTTTAGAATCCAAACCATAACGAAAATAATTTATTGAGATACATGTAAAATAATCTTCAGTCTTTAAAATTGTATTATATTTTTTATAAGAAAATCTGTTAGTAAATTTTCTCATATATTTCAAAACTCTTATTCAATATTTAAAAAAGCTGCAAATTGTAATTACGCCACTGATTTTACTTAGAGATTCTCTCTTCTACTGCGTGTTTATTGATAAACTTTGTGTATGCTGAACTTGTTGGTTTCAACACTTCTTCTTAAATGAATAATTGAAAACACATATTACGTAACTGTTTATTTAAACAAAGGAAAGCTGATGTACAAGTGGACTGTATGATTTACAAAATACAAGTAATGCAACAAACTGCAGGACACATGTGTACCTGCTTCAAACGCTTAGGCCCTACCGAGCGGGGTGGCCGGAAACATACACTACATGCCCCGGTACTCAATTACTGAGGGGGGCGGTGGAAAACAAACCCAACACTTTTATCAAAGATTTTTCTTTTCACGTTCAGAATTTCTAAAAAAAAACTATCTTTTTAGTTATCCTCGGAACGAATAGTGTCATTGATTGAAATCATCTCGAATTTATTTGCTCAATCATAGCAATTCATTGTGGCTTACTAAATTAAAACTATTACAGGATTAGGTGAAACTACGAAAGCCCTGAAGGGTCAATAAAAAATTTTTTTAATTGAAAATTTTCAGTTGGCTTCTGAAAATTTTCACTTGCCATCTGGAGATTTCCAGTTGTCATCTGGAAATTTTGAGTTAAAAAGAATTTTGCATTGGTCGTTTAAGGCTTTCGTATGAAACTGTTAGTTAAATTTTGAACACTAAATTTTTTACAAATCTTTTTAGTCTTTATGAAATTTGTTTTATTTTACATTTTGTTGTTGGTTAATGTTTATTGTCATCTGCGAAATTTATATATTTTTTTGTACCTTGGGAACCTTTTTGGTAAATTATTACACGTTGTATTCTTATTTGAACACTAAATAATTATTTTTAACACTAAGTAAACAATTTACTTGTTTGCCTAAATTTGTATGTGTATGTACCTATATTATCAACTTTGACTGAAATTTTACAATACAACAATACAAATTCTTGTTGATACTTGATGCTCTATTTGGAATTTCCTACTGTTCCAACATGTGACATTCTCGTATATTTGTAAATCTTGAATTTTTGACGTTTCTGTTATCAGAATCTTAGACTATATGATTATTTTATATAGTCACGACAATATATCTATATTCTGGACTTAGCTGTTAAACAAAATAAATATTCTGCACGGTCGCTAATTACAATACTGTGGTTTATTGCACAAAGTGTTCATAAATATTTCTGGTTCCAGTTGGCTTTGGAATCTAATTTTGATGTTCTGCCTTGTTGATTTATTTTAACAACTAATACGTATTTGTTTTCTGTCATTTGCCAATTGCAAATGTTATTGTCCTGCATTTAGCAATTTATTTAATTTTTATTTCTTTATTATTAGTATTTATTTATTCAAGCTTTATTCATTTTGGAATAAATAAATAATATACTAAAAAATTCGTAAAAGTTATTTTTTAATTATTAATCTTTATGTTATTAACCCGTCTTAATAAACATAAGATTAGGCAACCATCATAACAAAATTATAAAGTGTGTAACGTGAAAAACATTCTGATACGTCTGATACATATCCTTTTTTTCAAAAAACGCAAATGCAGCCGCAAGCATGATTTCGCAGCCCACTGGACCCAGAAACATGAATACTTTGTATATTTTGTTGAATAGACCCCTATAATGATAAAACCTGGCACGATTCTCCGGTGTAACAAACTCTACCCATCCAATTTGTTTGGAATGTTGGCACTGTACCACGTTTCTTTCGTATTTAATATTCTCCAACCTGCTTCAGCATATTCTTCAATCTAATATAGGTATTGTACTCTTTTAGCAGCTATATTATTCTGCTCCATAGGTACCAGTTTGTTGTCTAGTCTTTGATGGCACCCAACCCACTGTTTTGACTGTTGTTTGGTTTCTGGGATATAATGGCGACTCCAAGTTTTGTCCATAGTTACAAATCTCCTAATCAAATCAGCTAGATCTTTTCTAAGCAACTGCAAACACTCAGCTGAAGTTCGAGAACGAATGCGTTTTTGTTCTGGAGATCTTACTCAAAATCTTTTTAATCCCAACTCTTGGTGCAATATATTCACAACCCGTTCATACGTGATGATCACAGCTTTAACTATTTTACAAACTGTTATTCGACGATTGTCTAACACTGTATCATAGATTCTGTCAATGGTTTCTAGAATAGTCTTAGTAGCAGATTAGTCCCTCTTGCAATACTCTGCCTCTGATAAAGATAACAAACACGACAAGACTACGTAGAATAGTAGACATCTAAGAGTAATAAGCATATAGAAAAACTTCGTCTCGATATCCTACCCTGTTCTTGAAATATTGGAAAACCAAATTTTAAATGAAACTTTGATACTCAGTATCTCGGAAATGGTATATTTCCCGGCACATACTTAGAGTTTTTGACACTACTTCTTTAACACCCGGTATAATTTTTAAAGTATATTTTGAAACCTTTGAACAAATTCTTTAACAAGTACACACGTCCGTTTTCGATGATTGGAAAGTAGAAAGTATAAGAAAGAGAAAGAGGGAAAGAGAAAGAAAAAGAGAGAAAGAGAAGAGACTGCTGTAAATGTTTTTAGTATTAAGATTACCAATTGCACGATCGCACATTCCACCACTGATGTTATAGTAAATTAAAGTCTCCTATTATAACTATAAGAATTTAAAATAATTAAAGATAAGCCGTTAGATTTTATGCTAGTACAAATAACAAATTAACATTAATCAACATTTGCATTTCTAAACTTCTAATACACTTTTAAACATTAAATTAATTGTTCGAACAGTTTACCGTTGGCTGCTGCACAATAACCCAGGGAATCATAAAATTCTCTTTTGCACTTTGACCAAAATTATGGGTGTTACAGCATTCTATATTATTAGATCTCTCTAAATCTCTGCATAATTTGCTAATTTTTTCTTATTAAAATGAAAGTCTATTACCTACCCAACCAAGATATTGAAAGTTTCTTGAAAACATTGTGGGAAGCAGACATTTAAATAGGTTCACAAACACATTGTATTTCCCTATAGGACAAGATCAAACACACCACCCTGTACCCCTTTAACAATAATGTACAAACAGAACTTCAAGTGGATTATTAAAACTTAAAGTCTTGAATTCAGATTTTTTGTGAACGGCTGTTAATAAACCGCTTCCATTATCGTTTCTGTCTTTCCCTTACATCAGCTGACAGGCGCGCGGAAGAAATAAATATTTTTCAAAGTTCAGAAAAACAAATTAGTTTAGAGTGATAAGAACAGAGATAACAATGTAATAAATATATATATAGAGTATATAACGGAAATTTATTGTTATAATCGGCGTAGCCCATAAAACAACGGAGAATGAAAATAGTAATATTTTGTTTCTCAGCGCTTGCGTTTTTGGCCCAAGCAAAAGATGTTTCGGAAAAAGAGGTCCAGTATTATTTAAAACTGTTTGAAGATTTTATGGCAAATTCCACAAATTGGGAGCAACCAACAGATAACAGGAAATTTTTCCAACTTACTAACCAAGAAGCAGAACCAAGTAAGTAATATACTCTTAAAGAATACAACAAATTTCAACGTCCCTTTCTGTTTTGATAGTCGAGCATGGTCATTATGATTTTATAATCGTCGGTGCTGGTGCTGGAGGATCCGTCTTAACAAACAGATTGACAGAATCTGGGAAATTTAAAGTTTTAGTTCTAGAAGCTGGTGGACGAGAAGATGACATAACCGACGTTCCAGGGTTCGCAACATTTTTGGTTCGTTCAGATTTTAATTGGGGTTATAAAACAATACCACAGAAGAAATGCTGCTTAGGTATTTCTTTACATTCATCAGTACTGAATCTAAAAGCTTGATTTTTAGGCTTCAAGAACAAACAATGCAATTATCCTCGTGGTAAAGTTGTAGGGGGTACTACTGTAATAAATTACATGATGTACGTTCGTGGTAACAAAAAAGATTTTGAAGAATGGGGTTGTGAGAATCCAGGTTGGGATTATGAAAGCGTTCTTCCGTACTTTAAAAAATCCGAAAATTCTAGGCTGCGTCAAGAAGATCCCGGATATCATGGACATCATGGACCATTAAGTGTAGAAGATGTCAGATATTATCCGGATATAGTGGACGTCTTTCTGAAAGCTGCAGAGCAAAGCGGTCATAAGATTTTAGATTATAATGGAGAAGAGCAATATGGGTATTCTGCATTACAAGCAATGACCAAAGAAGGTAGAAGATGCAGCGCTGGCAAGGCTTTCGTAGAACCGGCAATAAGCCGAAGGAATCTAGAATTACTGGATCATGCTTTAGGAACCAAGATATTGATTAAAAACAGAACGGCCTATGGGGTGGAATTTATTCGTAATGGCAAGAAATATACGGCAACGGCATCGAAAGAGGTCATTATTTCTGGTGGCTCGTATAACAGTCCTCAAATCCTAATGCTGTCGGGGATTGGGCCGAAAAATGATTTAGAAAAACTTGGTATTCCAGTTGTTCAAGATCTTCCAGTAGGTAGTACTTTATATGATCATGTAATGTTCCCAGCATTAGTCTTTAGTACAAACATATCGACAGACAACGAACCTACTTTGGAAAAGCAGATTAGAGACTATCTACAAGGATACGGTTCGTTAACAACAGCGGCTGTAACTGCACTTGGTTATGAACTACCTAAGTTAGTATCCAAAAATCCAGATTTTGAGATCGTATTTACTTCATCGATTATGTCTCAAACATCTTCGATCTACCTAGATTTGTTTCAGATGACTGAAGAAAATTGGCAAGCTCTTTTAGGTTCCCAATACGAAAAATACGTCTGGATTCCCTTAATCGTTGCAATGCATCCAAAATCGAAAGGAACTGTTAAGCTAAAAACAAAAGATCCGTTAGATTTTCCTCTTATAGATCCTAATCTTTACAGTGATGAAAATGATGAAGATATGAAAGGAACTTTAGACACTATCGAAGTTATTAGAAAAATATCTAGAACTCCTGCTTTTCAAAAAATTAATTCGAGATATGAAAGTGATCCTTTTCCAGCTTGTAAGAATTATACGCATCTTTCTTCAGATTATTGGAGGTGCGTAATAAAAGAAACTTCGTATCCAGCGATACATGCCGTTTCTACTTGTAGAATGGGCCCAATGCATGATAAAAATGCTGTAGTTGATCATGAATTAAAAATTTATGGAATCCACAGATTGAGAGTTGTTGACGCAAGTGTAATGCCTTTCTCGTTAGCTGCTCATCCTACATCAGTTACCTATATGATTGCAGAAAAAGCTGCTGATCTTATTCGTAAACAATATCGAGATTTCTAATAATATTAATAATGACATTATTGCTTGCGTATTGTAAGATTTTTTGTTTATAAATAAAACAATTTTTGTCTTCCAAGCTTTCGTTTATTTGTTTTTAACCTCTACAGAGAGTAGTACTATATAGTACTATGATTACAATATTGTTAAAGACTATTTTTTAATAAAAAATACTACTCGGTTAAATGGGATTAAAGTTGGCTATTTATAGGACCTTTTTTTTGGCGTTTACAAAATCTAGATATCTTGGATAGTTTCGGAGATATTTAAAACAAAGTAGTTTTCTGGATTTTTGTTATTATTTTGTCTTTCCTTTATTTGAAGAGATATCGGAGAACTAAAATCACTTTTTCATTGCCACTTTTTGTTCTCTATTAAAATACCCTAACAAAATTCCTGTACAACGTTTCGGTTTCGAGTAACCATCATCCACCTCATTTTTTTATAGGCGGAAAAACAATGGAAAATTGTTTTGGATAGCTTTTGTTGTCATGATTCTAATGATGTAAACATGATAGGGTTATTTTGATTTTGATTTTTTTGTCTTGAACGCTGCTGTGACCAACTGTAATAATTGCTGTTCATCTACAAAATTTTGGTTAAGCACATGATTATTGACGTAACCCCAGAGAAAAGAAATCTAACGGTGTTAGATCAGGTGATCGTGCAAGCCAGGGTACTGCAGAATGCATTAATTTATAGCATAAAAAATCAAAACCAAAATAACCCTATCATATTTACATTATTACAATCGTAACAACGAGAGCTATCCAAAAAAATCTTTAATTGTTTCTCCGCCTATTTAAAAAAATGAGGTTGATGATGGTTACTCAAAACCGAAACGTTGTACAGACATCTTATTAGCGTATATTAATAGAGGACAAAAAGTGGCAATGGAAAAGTGGTTTTAGTTTTTCGATATCTCTTCAAATAAAGGAAAGAAATACAACGAAAATCAAAAATCTACTTTCTTTTAAATATCTCTGAAACTATTCAAGATATCTAGATTTTGCAAACGCCAACAAAAAGGTCCTATAAATAGCCAACTTTAATCCCATTTAACCGATCCTGTATCCTTTACCATTTCCAAGATCCCCATGCTGTGCATCCTTTTCTTGGACACGCTGTATATACAGGGAGTCCCGCGACTCGACTGCCATAGCTTAAAGGCGTGTTCCTTGGATAATTTTAGGTCAAAAATACCTAATACATATTTGTCCAAAACTCAATAGTAAAGCAGTTATATGGTATGTGATGCGAGACATTTTCGGATCATAATTTTAATAAATAAATAATAAATCAGATCAAATAACTTCGTACCAGTGCTAATTTTTCAAATTCATTTGTCTTTGTTTATTAAGGGTAGAATCAACTCTGACACGGCTAAAAATAGTATTCAATAATGTATATGTTAAAGCCATGCACGACCCAAAATTGTAGACCGACCCAGCCCAGTACGACTGGTACCGGTGATTTCTTGATCGCCCCGAAATACCCGAACGACTAGAATGGTTCGAAAGGCCCGAACGACCCTATAAGGCTCAGCAGCGCCCCAAAAGGCCTAAGCGGCCCGAGAGGCCTCAAAAACGCGATAGGTTTTTAAAGTGAAGCCCGGCATGACCTAAGCCTGATCTTTTTACCGGGACTCGCAAAGACCTGACCAAGAAACCCGTCCCGTCTACGGTGCAGTATAAAAATCCCCCTCTTCGGTGTAATATGAAAATTATACTCGCCCTAAGAACGATAGAGGCGAGTGGCCCAAACAGTCCGACAGATTCAAGAGACCTAAACGGTCTGAGAGAACCGAACAGCCTGACAGACCAGAACGATCCGACCCCACATTGAGACGAAATCGTCAAAAACCGGATAATGGAGAAAAAATAGTTATATAAATATTCAGGTTTGGCATATTTTCTTGTTTTACATACAAGTATCTATCTAAAAATATATTTGCATTGTACATTTCAATTGTTTATACCATTCAAAATATTTGATGAAATTAAAGTATTGAGCAAGTAGCAAAGCTGTATCAATTCGACACAGATTCGTTTAAAAAACTCTCTGATAAAAAATAAACAAAAACGAAAGCTGGGTGTCTCAAAACATATTAACTGACTTTTAAACTTTATGTTAATACTAATCTCATATCTAAAAATTATTTAAAAACGCATAATTAATATAATTAAGTCGATGAACTCAAGTGAATTCAAAGTCCAATATTTCAAACTCTCAAAAAGTTTTTTCTCCAAGATTCCCCAAGCTGTACTACGCCAATTTGTAAAGGAAGAAGATATTGTTAGTTAAGATTAGTTCAGAGCGGCTCACACGTTGCGTGCCGCATGCATTATTTCTCTATTAAAACAAATGAAAGCTGTGATTGTTTATGAAAATAGTAAAAATAATAAAAAAATTATTGAGTGCTCCTTTCTTTTTGACTGACACCGTATATACTCGTATACATATATACCGGGTGGCCCAAATGTCTGGAAACGATTAAATATCTCGAGAAATACTCAGATTAGAAAGTTACGAAATACGTGTTTTTTTCTTTTCAAAGATCTATTTAAACATGGCACGTGAAAACCACCCCCACCCCCACTTGGGGGTGGAGTGAGAGGTAGTTTTAAAAATTTAAATGGGAACCCCCAATTTGTTTTGTAGTTTTTTATCCTCTATCGAAGATTGTTTATGGACATGAAAAACCATCCTACCCCCACACTTTTACGAGGGTTGGGAGAAATAATAATATTCCTTTTCTCTGGCGACCCTGAAGATGACGGAGAAAATATTATGGTTGTTGCTCATCAATTTAAGAAATGAGAAAACAAAAATTGTTTGGAAAATGTGGGTATTACCCGATTAACCCGACCAACCTGCTGACGTCAGATACTTGACCCGGGTATATTACCAGGTTGAATTTCCGAAAACGCCTTTTATTTTATGTTGGAAACAGTGGTAGAAGTGAGGCGGTATGCGGTGGTACGGCATACCCGTACTTTTTATATTTTTTCTGAATATACCTCAACTTATTTCTATAGAAATACCATACCGGTATGCGTTTGTAGCGACTCGAACGATGACACTGTGACTTACTTTTGTTTCATAATTTTGTTCTATATTAGAATCTTCCATGATAAATGCGGTTCTTTATCGGTTTTCGCTTTTCCTTCTGTCATTTTAGTCTTCTGTCTAGTTTTGCCATTTTCGAAAGAATAGTGCAATCAATGATGTGTTGAATGCAATTAAAAGCATCGGTCACTTCAAAATATTTTTCTACAAATTGCATAGTGTGTATAGTGCCTCGCTAAAAATGCAGCACGAATTAAAACAATGTGCAGCGAATTTAGCCATTTAACTGTATTCTATACGAGGTATACTTAAGTTTAAGATCTGTTAAAGCTGTATGGAACATCTACGGAATTCTGTATCGGCATTTTGACAATGCTTCTAAAGATTTTTCAAGACAGAGTAAAGAGAGATGCTTCTTTTCCGGATTAAGGGAAAGATTAACCCAAATAGGATTTGTCCATAATTTAGGCCTGTTGTATGCTGCTCTTTCAGAACTTTCGTAATCATCTTTAAAATTACAAGAACGAGGAAAAACTTTTCCTGGTGCTCATACCTCGTGTGATGAAATCAATGATACAAAATCTGGGTTCATACTTCAGAGAAGGAGAAAGGTTCATATCCATACTTGAATTTAGTGGTGTGAAACTGCACGATAGTAGAAAAGTGAAAAAAATAAACAGCGCACAATTTTATAGAAGTTTAGCGGAAACTTTTGTCACACAAATCTGGAATGGAATCTCACATTTTAGATGATTGTGATGATTTTATAAAAGCATTGAAAATATTTGACCGTAATCAGTAGCCACAGGAAATTAATTTAAGGTACGGGGAAGAGGAATTTAAACAGTAGTGTGAAAGGTTTTGACTAACCGGCCATGACTATATACGAAGTTTTAGGGACTACGTAGAATTCAGTAAAGTATCCAAACCTATAAGTTTACTAGTGAAGACTGTCAATACCTTAGTTGTATCTACTTCCTAATGTGAACAAATATTTAGTGCAATAAACATCGTTGACTCTGATTTGAGGAATAAACTGAATGTGGCCACAGTGTTTTCAATATTATTTATAAAATGTGTTGAACTGCGCTTTATTTGTTCAACCCTGGAGAATACGTCAACATATGGATCTTATCAGAACAATGGCATGCTGACTAATCAGAGTGTAGTGCCCGTCAACTACCTAGTTTGATGTCCTACTATCAAGCCATATGGAACCATCTTTAGTGATTGTTTTTCTTTTCTTTTTCTGTTAATCGATAGAAAATTTGGTTGCTGGTTTATTAAATTTATTATTCGGTATATGTAACCCTTACTGAAGAAATCCGCCTTATAGCGAAAGTTTTAGGTACTATTTAGTTTTTATCTCGAATATCTTCTTTTTCTTCGTATCTTCTTGTTAAGGGAGCTGTAGTCATTGTTAGCTTTTTCTTGTGGCTTTTCTCAATATTTCTTTCCATCGTGCTCTGTTGTTCGCTTCCCTGCTAGCTTTTTGTACAAATAAGTTTGTAGCTACTTTTATTTGGTCGCTCCATCTTTTTGGTGATCTTCCTCTTGGCCTGGAACCTTCTATCTTCCCATACACAACTAATCGCTCTATGTTGTCAGGGTTCCTCCTAGATATGTCGCCAAAAAATTTTATGATTCTTGAGTCTTTGGTTTCACCAACCGTTGCGGTTCATTAATGTCTTCCAGGATTGACTGATTTGTTCTCCTTGCTGTCCAGGAAACACGAAGTATTCGTCTCCAGCATCACATTCCTGTTTTTCTTGCGCTTTAAGGATCCACGATTCAACACCGTACAGCAGCATGGGAAATATTAATGTTTTAATTACTTGTTTTTTGGTGTTCACCGTTATGTCACTGTCCATCGATGTTTTTTGGAGGTCCTTGGCTGTTCTTTTGGCCATCTCGCATCTTCGTTTAACTTCATCTGTACATCCTTCGTTATTATTTATTAGTGCTCCGAGATATACAAAGGTGTTTACTACTTGGCATTGTCCTATTTGCGTTATATCTGGTCGGTTGTTATTTCTTCTGTCTACTATCATAATTTTAATCCTTTCTTGGTTCACAGCAAATCCATACTCATTACTAGTTATTTCTAATCGGGTTATAAGTTTTTCTAGTTCTTCTTTTGTGTGTGCTAGTAACGCAGTATTGTCCGCGTATCGCAAGTTACTGATTTTAATGTCACCAACCGAAATGTCTCCTGTCCAATTTTCCAAGGTTTTTCTCATAATATGTTCTCTATATGCATATATTAAATATCTGCTGACCATCTATTTTACTCTAAAGTTGATTCGAGCTCGCTATTTGATTTTTGACATAAGGTCGAAGAAGGTCATATACACATATTACGTGCATACAGGGCCGAATCTACCATCACGCAAAATACGCAGTTGCGTGGGGCCCATCACTCTGAGGGGCCCACCAGCCCCCTTCAATTTTGAGTTTCATATAGGGGAGATCCCCCAGGAAAGTTCCACCAAATCATATGTGGGGGGCAAGGAAGTTCCACAAAGTAATTGTATGCGGGGGTCTCCTAAGAACCCACTAACTGTAGGTTGCGTAGAGCCCACAAAGAGGTTAATACGGCACTGAGTCCATACCGATAAAAAATATTTGCCACTTTGACCACTGGTTGGAAATGCAAAAAAGTAACACTTTAGAAAGACCGATAAGTTAGACAGAGCTCTTTTCGTGTATGTAATTATAGAATTTGTTTACCTGTAGATAATTGTTTGAAGGTTTGAATACAAATTAAATCTGTTTATCTTTTGATTGCTTTGTTCATTTAATTTTCCTACAATAAAGAAATCTGATCTTTCTACTCATTTTATAAGGTCAATTTAGATGCTGTTGCAAATTTAGATGTTTTGTTTATACAGCGATTATAAATACATATTTTAAAAAATGTTTCGTATATCAAATTTTACACCATTCTTTTTTTTGCTTTGTTTTTAATACATATATTTGTTAAAAAATATTTTGTTGTTTGGCTGTTTGATTGGAGTACTTTCAGATAAAGATGAGCTGTAAACCATTAGGAGTTTGACAATCTCTGAGGCCGTCATTCAGGTCTTGGAGTTCTTGGTGTCTAAGCATTACCAAGTTACTAAGTCTAAGGGAGGCTCAGTATACCGCGTGTACCATTTGAGTTTATTTCCGTTAAACGCAAAGAAAGGCTATTGAGTTTTACTAAGTTTACCAAAACTTCCATATACTAGACATATGGCGAGGTTTTACTATTCGGAGACAAATGACTATCATTATTAGCGCCGAGC
>VTPC01008396.1:57048-82684 GCA_011009095.1 Ignelater luminosus
AACGCATAATTAATATAATTAAGTCGATGAACTCAAGTGAATTCAAAATCCAATATTTCAAACTCTCAAAAAGTTTTTTCTCCAAGATTCTCCAAGCTGTACTACGCCAATTGGTAAAGGAAGATATGTACTTTTTAGAAATATAAGATCTGTATTCCCCTTCGTCCCTTTTTGTAAGATATTATTAGTTAAGATTAGTGCAGAGCGGCTCACACGTTGCGTGGCGCATGCATTATTTCTCTAATAAAACAAATGAAAGCTGTGATTGTTTATGAAAATAGTAAAAATAATAAAAAAGTTATTGAGTGCTCCTTTTTTATGACTGACACCGTATATACTCGTATACATATATACCGGGTGGCCCAAAAGTCTGGAAACGATTAAATATCTCGAGAAATTCTCAGATTAGAAAGTTACGAAATACGTGTTGTTTTCTTTTCAAAGATCTATTTAAACATGACACGTAAAAACCACCCCCACTCCCACTTGGGGGTGGAGTAAGAGGTAGTTTTAAAAATTTAAATGGGAACCCCCAATTTGTTTTGTAGTTTTTTACCCTCTATCGAAGATTGTTTATGGACATAAAAAACCATCCTACCCCCACACTTTTACGAGGGTTGGGAGAAATAATAATATTCTTTTTCTCTGGCGACCCTGAAGATGACGGAGAAAATATTATGGTTGTTGCTCATCAATTTAAGAAATGAGAAAACAAAAATTGTTTGGAAAATGTGGGTATTACCCGATTAACCCGACCAACCTGCTGACGTCAGATACTTGACCCGGGTATATTACCAGGTTGAATTTCCGAAAACGCCTCTTATTTTATGTTGGAAACAGTGGTAGAAGTGAGGCCGGTATACGGTGGTATGGCATACCGGTACTTTTTAAATTTTTTCTGAACAGACCTAAACTTATTTCTATAGAAATACCATACCGGTATGCGTTTGTAGCGACTCGAACGATGAAACTCTAACTTACTTTTGTTTCATAATTTTGTTCTATATTAGAATCTTCCATGATAAATGCGGTTCTTTATCGGTTTTCGCTTTTCCTTCTGTCATTCTAGTTTTGCCATTTTCGAAAGGATAGTGCAATCAATGATGTGTTAAATGCAATTGAAAGCATCGATCACTTAAAAATATTTTTCGACAAATTGCATAGTGTGTATAGTGCCTCGCTAAAAATGCAGCACGAATTAAAACAATGTGCAGCGAATTTAGCCATTTAACTGTATTATATAGGAGGTATACTTAAGTTTAAGATCTGTTAAAGCTGTATGGAACATCTACGGAACTCTGTATCGGCATTTTGACAATGCTTCTAAAGATTTTTCAAGGCAGAGTAAAGAGAGATGCTCCTTTTCCGGATTAAGGGAAAGATTAACCAAAATAGGATTTGTCCATAATTTAGGCCTGTTGTATGATGCTCTTTCAGAACTTTCGTAATCATCTTTAAAATTACAAGAACGAGGAAAAACTCTTCCTGGTGCTCATACCTCGTGTGATGGAATCAATGATACAGAATCTGGGTTCATACTTCAGAGAAGCAGAAAGGTTAATATCCATACTTGAATTTAGTGGTGTGAAACTGCACGATAGTAGAAAAGTGAAAAAAATAAACAGCGCACAGTTTTATCAAAGTTTAGCGGAAACTTTCACCAGCGTGTGCTAAGGTTTTTTTGTCACACAAATCTGGAATGGAATCTCACATTTTAGATGATTGTGATGATTTTATAAGAGCATTGAAAATATTTGACTGTAATCAGTAGCCACAGGAAGTTAATTTAAGGTACGGGGAAGAGGAATTTAAACAGTAGTGTGAAAGGTTTTCACTAACCGGCCATGACTATATAGGAAGTTTTAGGGACTACGTAGAATTCAGTAAAGTATCCAAACCTATAAGTTTACTAGTGAAGACTGTCAATACCTTAGTTATATCTACTGCCTAATGTGAACAAATATTCAGTGCAATAAACATCGTTGACTCTGATTTGAGGAATAAACTGAAAGTGGCCACAGTGTTTTCAATATTATTTATAAAATGTGTTGAACTGCGCTTTATTTGTTCAACCCTGGAGAATACGTCAACATATGGATCTTATCAGAACAATGGCATGCTGACTATTCAGAGTGTAGTGCCCGTCAACTACCTAGTTTGACGTACTACTATCAAGCCATATGGAACCATCTTTAGTGATTGTTTTTCTTTTCTTTTTCTGTTTAATCGATAGAAAATTTGTTTGCTGGTTTATTAAATTTATTATTCGGTATATGTAACGCTTACTGAAGAAATCCGCCTTATGACGACAGTTTTAGGTACTATTTAGTTTTTATCTCGAATATCTTCTTTTTCTTCGTATCTTCTTGTCAAGGGAGCTGTGGTCATTGTTAGCTTTTTCTTGTGGCTTTTCTTATTATTTCTTTCCATCGTGCTCTGTTGTTCGCTTCCCTGCTAGCTTTTTGTACAAATAAGTTTGTAGCTACTTTTATTTGGTCTGGAACCTTCTATCTTCCCATACACAACTAATCGCTCTATGTTGTCAGGGTTCCTCCTAGTTATGTCGCCAAAAAATTTCATGATTCTGGAGTCTTTGGTTTCACCTAACCGTTGTGGTTCATTAATGTCTTCCAGGATTGACTGATTTGTTCTCCTTGCTGTCCAGGGAACACGAAGTATTCGTCTCCAGCATCACATTCCTGTTGCGTCAATCTTCCTTTTTTCTTGCGCTTTAAGGATCCACGATTCAGCACCGTACAGCAGCATGGGAAATATTAATGTTTTAATTACTTGTTTTTTGGTGTTCACCGTTATGTCACTGTCCATCGATGTTTTTTGGAGGTCCTTGGCTGCTCTTTTGGCCATCTCGCATCTTCGTTTAACTTCATCTGTACATCCTTCGCTATTATTTATTAGTGCTCCGAGATATACAAAGGTGTTTACTACTTGGCATTGTCCTATTTGCGTTATGTCTGGTCGGTTGCTATTTCTTCTGTCTACTATCACAATTTTGATCTTTTCTTGGTTCACAGCAAATTCATACTCATTACTAGTTATTTCTAATCGGGTTATAAGTTTTTCTAGTTCTTCTTTTGCGTGTGCTAGTAATGCAGTATCGTCCGCGTATCGCAAGTTACTGGTTTTAATGTCACCACCCGAAATGCCTTCTGTCCAATTTTTCAAGTATCTTCTCATAGTATGTTCTCTATATACATATATTAAATATCTGCTGACCATCTATTTTACACTAAAGTTGATTAGAGCTCGCTATTTGATTTTTGACATAAGATCGAAGAAGGTCACATACACATATTACGTGCATACAGGGCCGAATCTACCATCACGCAAAATACGCAGTTGCGTGGGACCCATCACTCTGAGAGGCCCACCAGCCCCTTTCAATTTTCAGTTTCATATAGGGGAGATCCCCCAGGGAAGTTCCACCAAATTATATGTGGGGGGGAGGCAAGGAAGTTCCACAAAGTAATCGTATGCTGGGCTCTCCTAAGAACCCACTAACTGTAGGTTGCGTAGAGCCCACAAAGAGGTTAATACGGCACTGAGTCCATACCGGTAAAAAATATTTGCCACTTTGACCACTGGTTGGAAATGCAAAAAAGTAACACTTTAGAAAGACCGATAAGTTAGACAGAGCTCTTTTCGTGTATGTAATTACAGAATTTGTTTACTTGCAGATAATTGTTTGAAGGTTTGAATACAAATTAAATCTGTTTATCTTTTGATTGCTTTGTTCATTTAATTTTCCTACAATAAAGGAATTTGATCTTTCTACTCATTTTATAAGGTCAATTTAGATGCTGTTGCAAATTTAGATGTTTTGTTTATACAGCGATTATAAATACATATTTTAAAAAACGTTTCGTATATCAAATTGTACACCATTCTTTTTTTTGCTTTGTTGTTAATACATATATTTGTTAAAAAATATTTTGTTGTTTAGCTGTTTGATTGGAGTACTTTCAGATAAAGATGAGCTGTAAACCGTTAGGAGTTTGACAATCTCTCAGGCCGTCATTGAAGTCTTGGAGTTCTTGGTGTCTAAGCATTACCAAGTTACTAAGTCTATGGGAGGCTCAGTATACCGCGTGTACCATTTGAGTTTATTTCCGTTAAACGCAAAGAAAGGCTATTGAGTTTTACTAAGTTTACCAAAACTTCCATATACTAGACATATGGCAAGGTTTTACTATTCGGAGACAAATGACTATCATTATTAGCGCCGAGCAATGTCGATCCATTTTCCTACTTTGTCTTCTGATGATAAATCGTCCACGAAGTACATATATCACCGAACCGCCCCAATCATAGGCTGCCGAGTTAGCTATGTGACAGTCGTAGTTTGTGTTGCGGGGAAACTACCTCCCTGGTTTACTAATTCCTACTTCTTACGCAGCAATTTTTTTGCTGGGCAGTGCTGTGATCAACAAATACATCCAAGATTATTCTTTAACACACCATATCAGCAAATAAACTTGATATTATTCAAGATAACCAAGGGGGTCTTGGTTTTTTAACATCAAATTTAGGACTATCTGGTGTGGATTTTAATCGTCTCAAAAGAAAATCATGCTCAGCGCATTCGTTTCAACACTAGTAGAAGCAGTAACTGAACCCTACTTAGATTCCACATAGCTAACGAGAATTGGCAATCATTATCAAAGCCACTATTAGGGAAATACGTGCGGAGTATGTTTCAAATCCTCCTTCAGTCACAATAAAAAAATAGTTAAAATGAAGATAAAGGTCTATTAGATTATCTTGCATTAAAATGTAACTTTTATAGCGATAATCACGGAGACGATAAAAAAGATTAAACATAATTATCTTCAAAATTTCCAAAACTTCTGCTTTACAAAGAATCATTTCAAAATGATCTAATCAATCTTTTTTCAGTTTGTAAAGATTATGAGCATTTCTATTCTGATTATTGAGCATATGCCGTTAGACATGTTTCATTTTAGAGGGCATTGCTACTTATAAAATGAACCAACGCATAATAAAACTGACACAATTGATAATAAACTAAAAATTCCTAGAATAGATTGAGAATTGTTAATGCAAGCATAATACCGGTTTAATTTTCAAATTCGGTACTACATTAACATTTTGATTTTTAGAATACATAATAGGTATAGCATGACTAAAATTGGACAAATGCATATTTGCATGTTTTTATCTATGAAGGATATACAGTTAATTTTTAGATGGGAGCTCACTTCATTGTAGATGATCCAAATGATTAATTTGTTTTGCATACATGGCATAGGTAGCAGATTCTTAATATCAACGCATATATGAGGACTTAACAGCACAAAAATGCATATTTTAAACCATGTTAATCATTATAATATATTTCTTTTACAATTGCCCATTGATTTTAGTTTTAAAGCATATATTAAAGTAACATTGCATATTTCTTGCATATATTACCAAATCCCTATGGCGTATTTTAGAACTCATATGCAGATTCTATGATATATCTACCCATTCCTAATAGAGCTGGACAAATGCATATTTGCGTGTTTTTATCTACAATGCACAGTAAAGTTTTAGTGTGTGAGCTTATTTCATTGTTTATTGTTCAGATAATTAATCTTATTTTGCATATATAGCATATATAACAAGTTTTTGGTCTGAGTAAGTATCTGGGAATTTAATAGTATGAAAAGGCATATTTTAGGCATTGCAAATTGTTTCTTTAATAAGTGTCAAGAGATCGTGATTTTTTTAAATTTTAGATTTTTTACAGCATATATTGATGTAACATTGCATATTTCTAGCATATATTACTGTATTCTTATGGCATATTTGAATGCACATATGTATTTTTACAGCGTATCTGCCCAGTCTTAGACATGACATAAACAAAACTTGATTTTTTCTGATTTATTGTATTCAACTTTTATCTCACCACAACTACAAACGGAAGCAGAAGACGAAAACACTTAAAAGTACTACTTTTGCTTTTACAGAAGTTGACTTTTGCTGCCAATCGCCTAGAAAGTTTATTATGTTTACTGACTTTTCCTAGACACTAGTAATGTTGTAGTTGAATGTGATAACATGATTTTATGCAATAATTACACAGACGATTGAGTACATCTTGAATTTTATAACAATCTTTAGCATTTTGTACTTTGGTAAAATGCTGTAAGTCATTACTCATCACAAACAAAATTGTTTTGAATTTTTGAAACCAGAAACTGCTACGATTAAGTTCTACTCGTATATCTAATGTAAAATTCGACCTATGGCAATAGTGACTCACTTACATCAAGTTTTCAGTATTGTACCTGGTTGTTTTTCTTCTTCATAAGTAAAAACGAAATTACAAGCGGAGCTATCCGTAACAATAACAATATTTGTTATTATTAGTTTTATCAATAAATTTTTAATTTGCACACATTGCTTTTATTAGTAAACCATTATTAAACAAATAAACGCCCATTAAACAGTGCAATTTGTTAAATTATGTGAGAGCAAATGTTCAAAGTAAACGAGTAGCAAACGGTAAGCTTGAAAGGCATTATAGAAAATTAAACCGTATTACTGAAAGGTTTTTATTTGAATATCAATAAACAAAATAAAAAGAAACTAACTAATGTTAGCTATCTGTAAAAAATCAAAACAATTCAAACCACATCTGCACTATTATTATCCAAAGAGAACACTGTAATATGACATACATGGCATAGATCATCTTATCTTTATTTTTCCCATGTACTAATTTAATCAATTACAATGTTTACCTTAGAATCTAGTTAAAAATAACTACTCTACGCAAAATCTGTTATCTAGTAAATAAGTAGATAATATTATAATGTAGATGAAAAAATCGGTCAGTCGGTCTTGGTCGTTGACACTAGCAATAAATGCTAAATGATGAAAATTGCAGTTAATCAAGCCACTTTAATTCTTGATGTTTTTGTTTATTACAAGGAGATATTTGCGTTCATATTGTTTAAAGATTTTCTAGGTGTTATATGTTTAATAAAATTCAGGTATTGTATCTTAATTAATTGACTGTTTTATGTAAATACGTAGTATTGGATAATCTTCTTAAATTTTGTTCATAAGATTAATTTAAAATAAAAGTACCAGCTTAAAACGTACTTTCTGTAACATTAATTATTGTTTTTTATTAAAGTATATAAAAGGTGAGTGCCTATTACGTATGTATGCATGAACTTGAATTCTTTCAACATACATACTACATCAAGTACATACTTACGTCTGGATTAAGCTTCAATCCATCATTAAACTTAGGAATTATTCAGTCTACAGCTTATTCTGGTCCAGAAAGTATTTTTTTATGATATAATCTGTCTTTGTTCCAATCAGCAAATCGATAGATAGATATTGTTCATACATCTACCTAGGTAGTATAAAATTCTGTGTAGCTAATAAAAGTTTTAGCTTGCACATTTTCTATCAGTTATTGCATCATGTATAATACAAAAGTTAGTTTTTACGTAAATTAAGAATATTTCTTATCTTTCTGTTTTGGAAACAAACGAATATTACTAAATTAACAAGAGATGTGACAACCATCAGTAGTTCACGTTATAATCAGCTGATGAACGAGTATGTATATAATTTGGGGTCAAGGCCACTGCATTGCCTAAAATTAGATTAATTTAATAATTTTTTTCACGGAACTGTGATATACTATTATCTTATAGAAGCTGTCACTTGTTGATGACCTTTTCCAAGTAGTTAACTGTTTTATTTCAGTTTGTTTTATTTGAAATTGTGACGCAGTATAAGAATTACGTTTGTGTTATATGGCAAAGGTTGCTTCTAATATAGTAATGTAAATAAAGTGTTTTTTTTACCCAAAAGATAAATTCTTCTTCAGTAAAATACCATGATGTACCGATTAATACAAGAAAAAATACAAACCATACAGCCAAAAGGTAGAAATATCCCTAAAAGTGTTTTTCTATGTCTATGTCATTCCTATTAAATTTTGCGCATTTGTTTTCTAAGACACTGAGTAGAATTTGTCAAAAAAAGATGAGATGGCTTAATCTTGTCTAAAGAGATAACGTAGGTTACGAAAGTCCTATCTTAGAATTATCGACAAAAATTGTGATACACCTGAGCAATAAGACATAATCAACCTATAGTTAACGAAATCAATTTTGATCTTTTCAAAGATTTAAGAAGCTTTTTATGCAGAACTGAAGCTACACTGCTTAAGTGGTAATGTAATTTAATTAAAACTATTTTAAGAAACTTAATGTATTCCAACATTTAAAACTTGACAAAATATGACTGACAAGAACAACCCGTCAAATAGTGACCACAAATAAAAATCTTCTGGACGCACCTCTATAAGATAAAATAAAAGAATTTACGTAAAATTGTAGGTGATCATCATATACATACTTTAAGAATGTAGCGAAAGCTATCAAATTTATGAAAGAATTTGGAGATTAAACTAATTGTTTTATTTCATAAAAAAGAATAAAACTAGCAACCACCCAATACTAATCATGTTTAGTAGTATTGACTTGGCAGTAATACTCTTAGTAACGAAACTCGGTAAACCGTTTAAAGAAGTGGAAAGTCAAGTCAAATCATAATTGTTTTTGCTGCTGAGGCCCCTGTAGGCATATGCCTTTTCGACCTGATTGCTAAATGGTAATTTCCAAAAGGTAAACGCTGCACGCGGTTCAGTGATAGAACAGGAAGTGTTTTAAAAAAGTTCCAGATAATGTGAACCTTGTACTTTCTACACCGTTTGGTCGATCTTTAAAAGAATCCAAATACTTTCACGAAAGTTATGAGATGGTCTTGATTCTTGCTCGAGACTGGAAAGAGCAGTGCGACACCCTTGTTCCGCTTGGAAGGGTGGTGCGCGGTGAACACTTGATTTTGATGTTCAGGTGAAGATCGAGTTGGAAATGACTTAGATGGAAAAAAGGCCTGTTCGGGTTTTTTAGCAATTTATATTAAGAAGATCTCTTGAGCTCCCTCAAGCCTCTTGCGGACTTTTGTCTGGCTCGAGTGTATCGTGTAGAGTTAGGCAAGTGTGTAGTTTTTGAATCACTTTCATGCCCAGTCAGTCACGTAAAGTTCTTGAAAATCCAAGCTAATACGCCCACTCACGGCTGTATATTTTGGTCAGAAGCATAGATTAAGCATCCATTAATAACATGTACATGTTATCCAGAGTTACTTCTAGACTCTTGGAGGAAGGGTGGAGTGATATGACTTAACATGAGAAGGTAGTTATGCTAGCGGATGTCGAGACTTGCAGACCTGATATTATTAACTTGCGTGGTGGCAGTTGACTGTGGCTTTCAATTCACTCAACTGTCAGAACCAAAGAAAAATCTCGTACCATAGCAATGATGCTCAAACTGCTTTTTGTGTGACTGCAGTGGTTGGTTTGTTGTTTTTACCAGTTGTACTTTGCCTTGATGCGGTGTATGGAGTAAGCAATCTATTTTAAGTTCCTAACCATGAACGAATTAAATTTGGGTCAACCAGACATCGGATACTTGACTAGCCATTTTGATCAAACGTCACCGCAGTTAAATCATCCGCATTTTGTCAATAGATTTTCCATCTGTGGCCCGTACCTATCTTTACTTGGTATGGGGTTGCTGAATGTTCATTTTCGGTAAATCCAGTTTTAATGTTTCTGGTGGTTCTTAAAATGATAATGAGTCTTGATTCTTTTATACGAGCCAATTTATACCTAGTGATTATAAAAAATGCGTCCTCTTTAACAGTTAATAACTTCTCGCAGGTAGCAGATACTGATACTAAACTGTAGTCAATCATGATTATAGAAGTAAAAAAATAAGTTTTTAACAAGAAAATCATATATTGATGAAAAGAATTGAACAGTTGAATACCAAAAATGAACAACAAAAAAATGTTTTCCTAAAGTAAATTCTATGACCGTATTAACTGTTAGCTGTAAATATCTGGACTGGTCCGCAATTGTAACGCTCCTTAATTTTATCTTACACTGTAGAATAAATGTGTTAATTTACATTTTAGAACATTTCTGGCAGCACCACATTGATTGTCATAGAATTGTTGCAAGTTTTCAAAAAGTTATTGACGGTCCTCATAAACATTTTCTTTCATAAATCAGTAACCTAAAGAGTTGACAATCAGGAGAATTTTCCCTAACAAATGAAGACATATTTTTTTCTAAAAAAGTAACTGTTGACTAATTCATTTGTTTTAAGGGACTACTACTAAGAATTCCATTGTTTGCCACTAAAAATCTGCTTTACGAACGAGCAGAAAAGTGACACTGCAGGAACGTTTTTTATCCTTTGGCTGGAAAACTGTAAAATTTCTTCCTCCTACCTTCTAAAAGCCACCCGGCAGATTATTATACACTCGGCGTTGCAAAAATTATTTTCCTGTCGTTAACATTGTTATTAAAATAAAAGATACAAATAAACTGAAAAATAGTGATTAATTCAACTTCTAGAGTTGTTAACCTCAACATATCTATTAGCGGGAGCTAAAGCTTGAAGAAGATCAGGGTAACTTAATTGGTAAAACTGTGATATGACTTATATTGAGAATGTAAGTTCGAATTCCACGCGAGATCTAAAGTTTTCTTTATGTATTACGCTATAATTAATTTACTAGGAACTTTTCAATAGTAACTTAAAACATATTTGATTATTACACAGTGCAACCGCTAGGTTAGGTCGAATAAGTGTTTTTTCTGAGTCCAAAGTTCGTGATGCGACTTACACGATTTTTTTACATTGCTTAAAGGTTTTTCATCCATAACTCGTAAACAATCAAATTTTGTGACTTTTACTTTCAAATTCGTGTTCAGGACATAAAATGGGATTAACTGGTTGACATCGTTTTACCACTCTGTCATTAATATTGTTTAAAAACGGTCGTATCTATGATGTGTTAAAACTTTAACAATTAAGTTGGGCGTGGTAAGGTTGTATCTAACATCTACAGAAAGACTTTTTACAACACCCCAAGGTGGTCAGAATTCGATTTTCTAAAGTATCTTAGTCAAAAAAGAATCAAAGATTGTCGAAACTTGGCTTATTGTTGGGTCATTAAGTGCCATTTACGACAAAAAAGTTCCAACTCAAAGAAACGTTTTGTTCTGGAGATATGGCGGAAAACATATCTCTCTTAATTCCTGGGTAAGGAATGAAGAAAATCAGAGGAACAAACTGCAACTACACCAATCTAGACTAAATCTAGAGTAAATGTTGGGTATGCTTCGCCATTTGTCTAAAATGGTCAGAATAGGCGATTGCCTTTTGCTTTTTATCGGAAGACTTTTGCATGGAAAATCCGTAAATGTGACTCGCTTGTCTTTTTCCGTTATCAAGTAAAAGAGTTTTACAGTTTGAAATAATTCTTCGGGACTTCTAGAGGTGAAGTTTGGAAAGATAAAGAAACGTGTTTCACTGATTCTGTAGGTATATCCCTAAGTAGAACAAAATTTTTTTGTGCCATTTTGATATCTTTGAAAAGCGCAATAGCGACTCCTACTGATGGACATCTATAGATAAGAATTTGATCAATTATGAATGAGTAGATAGATTGGTATTACCTAAAGACAGCGTCCCTGTTTCCTGATCTCTAAATGTTAAACATACGGTCACAACAAATTTTTGCTGGATGATTTCTGGAACCTATGGAGTGAGTATTCTGAATTGATATGTTCAGGAGGGTTACTAGTTACGGTTCACGAATTATGAACGAAAGAACATGAAGAAATTATGTAACTATGTTACAAATTTTGAACTGAAAAAAACGCTTATTAGACCTATAACTTAGCGGAATCCCTGAGAGGGTAGACTATTTTGATCAGATATTACCGACTGTGGCCAAAATTCTATTTCAGAAGGTTTACACTTCATTTTGAGGCACTGTGTTATTAATGTATTGTAAAACTAACATTTCTGTTGGTTTAAATTCGAAACTGTGTAGTACATTTTAGTGAATTAGTTTGACAATAACAAAATTTGCCAGTAATGCTGTGTAATTTGCTATCTGCACTTTAATTTGTATACAAGGATTCTTATTATGTGTTGAATGTATGTTGAATAAATTATGGAATTAGGGTATTCTAAAACTGTTTGAGTAATTTGACAGTTGTATTTTTTATCACCTGTAATTTGTTATGCAGAGGTAGCCTATATGATTTACAAGGCCAAAAGTTAATGATTCAATTATCATCCTCACCTATTCTTATAATATCGCTGGCCTAATTAACAAACCACGTAACTCACATTTCCCACTTTTTACAGGAAGAACAAAAAACTGATTTATTCCACAGTGAATAGATAAATTATTATTGTTTATTCTTAACAATAAAGTTTAAAGTATTCTGAGATGTATATAGGCCATATTGTTATATAATTAAACATATTAATAATTACAATGAAGTTACCAGGTTAGAAATAGCTACGTTAAGGAGTTACACGGTATGTGTATAAAAGATACGTGGTTTGAAAAATTTAAATTTGGAGTTAAGTGGTCTGACAATGAGTATAAGGTTTTAAATAAAATACTAGAAATTGGAATAATAATATAATTACGGTATATTATATTTGGAAACATATAAAAATGTCAAATAAAACAAAATGTTAGTAAAAATACATGTAACGATGGTAATTTTGACCTTTTCATGGATTGAAGCAGTCTGTTAAAATGGCAACTCGTCATAAAAAGAGTGGTAGTCCCTTAGTATTATACTTTTCAATTCTTGCAGATGGTTGTACTTTGCTTCCGTTATCTTCAACATACTGTCGTACAAATTTGGAAAATTTGCTTTACGAAATACTTGCATTTTGTCTATAGGATGGCTTAATGATGGTTTTGGATCCTATCTTTTTCGTCTGGATTTTCTTGAAGCTTCTTCCGATTGTTTTGCGTTATCCTCGCAAGCAGGTAATAGTTTGAACTCATCTTCAAAATTTAGTTTGTTATAAATTTTTCCGTCGTCAGAATACTTCAAACAGCGGATGTCAGTAACTTTGGCGTCACCTTTCTTCAATCCAGGACGGATCGACTTGTACATTGTGGGGTTTGCATAGTTTTTGAAGAATGAATGTTCTAAATAAGTAACCTTATAAGGTGTAGTATGATTTCTAGCATTTTTGCATTTCTCTACATAATCAGCTGGCAC
Organism: Ignelater luminosus; assembly: GCA_011009095.1. Classification (NCBI taxonomy): domain Eukaryota; kingdom Metazoa; phylum Arthropoda; class Insecta; order Coleoptera; family Elateridae; genus Ignelater; species Ignelater luminosus. The sequence goes on from VTPC01008396.1 coordinate 70,220, forward strand.
ATAAACTTCTCTCTGTTTTAGATACCGCTCTATGGTGGAGTGCATAGAGTCACACTCCATTTGAGTGTGACCTTTTTCCAGATATTTGATTTCGATACAGATCTTGTACTTAACAGCTAAATGTAACAGGGCATTGCTCAAAATAGAACTTCTGTTTTGATAGTTACAGCCGTCACTGAAAATTATTATTTTCTTTGCATTTTTGCGTAGCGGTAACTGGGATTGAATGAAATGACTTACAATGCTTGCAAACTCATTTGCAGTGAATTCGCCTTTTGTTTCATTCCACATGTAGCAAAATCCATCTTTTTTCTTTAGATCATACATACAAAGGTTGTGGACCGAAAGTTTCCTCCTGTAATATATGTCTGAAGCATTTGATTTAGGACACAATAACAGGCTCTGAAGATCCACCGCGTAAACATGCTCTTCATTTCTTTTATCGTTGCCTTTTTCTTGCCTAGCAGCGGTTTTCTTCTTTGAATGATCCTTGTATTCTTCACTAGTAATGTGTTTTAGCTTGTATGTTCTACATATATCACATTGATCTTTCTTTGGTCTGTATAAAGACAAATTCAGATCTTCAAATGTTTTGTGGAATGTACAGGAAGACAGTGGCTTGCATTTTTTTCCTTGCACCAATTATCAGTATAAACCTTGAACAACTGAGACTTTGACGTCCAACAAGGCTCCAAATAGAGTTTTTGAGAAGATGCCCGACAATAATGTGATTCTACATTTGGCAATGCCAATAAAAACTCTTTTAATAAATTTAATCTTTCATTTAAATTCGGTTGTCTTGTAATCTTCTTTGATTGTCTTTTATTTTCAGTTCTCTCGTTGGTTTCGTCTTTTTCTTCCAACTCTACATGATCTTCTCCTCCGTCTTCTAACCACTCCCTAAAATTGCCAGTAATGTCTTTTTGCATACTCTGACCTTTTCTGAATTATCTACATATAAATAGAATTTAAAAGAAAATTTTCGGCGTGAAGTGTTTTCAATTTTGCTATCCCGAGATCTTTGGGTAAAATTTACATCTGTCATAGTTTTTATGAAAATCTTTCTTTCCTTCCAGCTCAACTTCCAAAAATCATTGAACATTTTCTGTCTTTCTGTTTCTGTCAATGTCTTGCAATGAAAGGTTTTACCTTTACATTTGCAAATAACTTCTTTCATCGTTCTCTTAGGCCTACTGACAAATCCCGTGACTTTTCCATCTATAACCTTTCTCCCTTTGTATTCTTTACCTTGTTCACGTAAGATCTTTGCTTTTTTAAGTTCCCAATCATCTTCTGTTACTTGATGTCGTTTTCTTCTTCTGGGTTTCAGAATATCTTGACTTATATCTTTATCAAGATTTTCAGCTTCTTCAATTGCCTCTACTGGTTCTGTGTTATTAACACTGTTATTTGCTTCTGTTTCTATTGTAATTATATTCAAGTCATTTATATCAGCAGTTTCTACGTCAATAGTCGTACTGATTTGATGATTGGGTTCTGCCATTTTATTATCCCACAGAACTCTCATTGTAAACTTCAGCTACCACAATTATTTCTTGTCTACTGTTTACCTCTTGACTTAACTCCGTTGCATCCTTTGTTCCCTTGTCACATAGTTCTGAGATAAACTCATTAGATTTTTCTGCTTGACAGTAAACACTTTCACTTACTAAACTATAATCAAGGTCTGTATGGGTCAGTATGTTACAATCATAATGTAATTCTTTAACAGCACTACGTGCTTCAGTATCTGAAAAGTTTAGGTTTATAGGGAGACTTCCAAAACTTATATCTTGACTTATATCAAAATTTCCAGCTTCTTCCTTTTCCTCCACTAATTGTGTGTTATTAACATTTTTGTTATTATTTTCAGTCTCCAATATTATTAAATTCTTTAAGTCATTTACATCAGCTGTTTGATTTTGAGCTTCAGATTCAGGAAATATTTGAATTAAGATGCCATTTTCATCAATCATGAATGTGTCTGCTGTAGAAATAATATCATCAACAATGACATCTTCCTTGTCAATCTTTGAAGGTGAATTAGTACAGTCAGTACAATCTTGGTTCTTGACCGGCGACAAAAGCAAATATCCACCATTTCCCTTGTCAGGTTGTGCAATTATTGCTAGTTTTAGTATTTTTTTTGTTTTCAAAAACATTTTTGAACTGAAAAGTAACAAAAACGTAATTAGTGGTCAGTTTAATAAAACGAATACAGACCACTTAACTCCTGAAATGTCTTTCATTCAAAACCTTTAATTGTAGATAAACCCCGTATCTACCGTTTCATATTGAAATAAAACCTCGTAACTTCATAAAGAACAGATTAGCACACAACGTAACTCCATCTGAGTTTAGTAGAAGTACACAAAAAATAATGTTTTTCTGATAGTAAATCCTTATAAAACTTATAAATTACCTGAATTTAAACTAAACTTAGTAAAGTACAATTTTAATAAAATTATTTTAAAAGTAAACGTTGATAGAATGAAAATGTGTAACTCCTCAAAAATTGCAAACTAACCTAAAACTTTGTTTTGGTAACAAAACACGTAAATCACATATCCTTTTCAAACAGGTAAGTTTTCAACTTAAAATTTTATATTCATTATAATTTTATGCTAAAATAATATTATATTGCATTACCAACCTTCAAACACGTGCCATATAGCCTCCAAACAATAAAAAAATGTTGTAATCACAGATAAATCCAAACACTGCACAGACAGCACACTTTTGCATTACAACAGGCTGCCCCTGCTAGGAGTTACTTGGTTTGCAATAAAGAAATTCCCTGCTAAAAATATACGTGGTTTGTTTTTCCCTTTTGTTCGATGATTTAAATTTTTTGGAGTTATGAGGTTTGGTGAAGTTGTGCAGGAACCATAAACGAATGCAATAGCAGGAAAATCTCAAAATCGTATTTTTTGGTGGAGTTACGTGGTTTGTTAATTAGGACAACAATATATAATTCATAAATGGTTCAAGGTTTTGCCTTTTTTAAAAATTTGTTGCTTATTACTTGTTAGCGAAGAATTCTTAAAAAGTCCGTTCAGTTTACAATTAAGTATCAAAGGTAACTTGAATATTGGGATATTATACAGTAGGTGGCAAAAGTACAAAAAGAAAAATTTGTATAATTTGGTTTATTTCTTGAAATGAGGAACGTTTAGAAAGCATTAACTAATTACGTAGAAGTAAATAAACTTGCAATCTTTTTCGTATATTTTATTGAAAATATTGCGAGTTTTACTTATACGTATATAGTTTTAGTTTTTGTTAACAAATTTATTTAATTTGAAGACACTTTTTACAAAAATCTTTATACAATATTTTCATGTAAATGCCAATTATTTCCGAATGAAATATCATCATGATTTTTTAAATGGCGCATCTCGTTTATTGGCTTCAGTAGAGGAATTTTTTGATTTCAACAACACAGCATTTAACTGCCTTAAATTTAAAAATAAAATTGATGTCTGAAAAAATGTGCTTGGGAAATATTTAACTTCAGATTTAATGAATTTGTTCCATACGTTTATTACCGCTTACTGTATATTGTTTTCTTCACATCTCATTTCACATATTTATAGCAAGGACTTTTATTGTCTGCATTATTTTTTATTTTTGCTACCATATCTATTTATTTATTTTTCTTTTTCGGTTTAGTTCTTGCTGTTATAAGGTCTATGTGCATATAAATAAATTAAATGAATATTCCATTAATACGAAATTACTGCTTTACTATATATAAAGTAAATTTTGTTATCCTAAAATAAAATATAACAAGTAATAATAAATATTTATTATGTCTCTTAATATATATAACTATTTGTCATACAAATAAAGGAAATAATTTAATTTAAAAAATTAACGGATAATATAAATAATCTCATTATCTCTAAATTTTTTATATTGCCAAATTATTTTATTTTGAATAACAGTGCAAAAGAAGAGAAAAGAGGTAACTATACTGTGATTAAACTATTAATACATATAATTATTATTTGTTTAAAAAACAAATTTATATTAAGTTGCCGATAAATAATTAAGTGAAAAGTATCTGCTTAGTCGCTAACTGTAGACTTAATCTTTTCCACCAAATCCTTTCCTTGAGTTTGAATGGTATCACCAAATTTCTGCACACCTTCGGAAATATCCTTCATAAGATCATTGTTCTGAAAAAATATTTATTTTATTGTACAGAACATTTTCTTATAAAGATAAACAGTTCATTAATATATACAAGTACAGAAGAGTTAAGTATCTACCTGAATGTTTTTGAGGAGGTCTTCAAAGCCGGCTTTTAGACTATCTACAGCTTGGTCGATGGCTTTTCCAGCATCTTCAGCATTTGGAACGTCACGTACATTACGAACTAGTCCTGCAGTAGTTAGCTGCAACAATAAATTTCAATAAGCCAAAGATACCGTAGCGTTGTTTAACTTTTATTAATGTTAAGGAAAGAAATGCTAATTGTTGATTATGGTTTTGAATATAGTTCGATTCTAAAAAATTCATCAATGAGATTGGAATAATTATCAGCACTAAATAGGAAACAAACAAACAAAAATTATTTATCTGCATTCAGCAAACAATTTTTAAGTTTAAGTTAAGATAAATTCACTTTGGAAATGTAACCACAGGAAGATTATACGAACTTATTAGAAATCGCGTGACATTAATTGTGCTTGTCCTGTTTACGACTGAAAAACCTTAATTGATACCTACTCAATTAACTTGATAATTTCTAGTATATTAGACCATTTTCACATTATGTACATAATATTGTTAGTCTATAGTCTTCACACTATAAAATTTAAAGAAGCAAATGAAATGTGATAGATTGTCTTTTAGCGTTTCGGTTTTAAAATTTTACAGATTTTAACATTTATTAAAAATTTATTAGAAAATAAGAAATAAAAAAATAAAAATCACAATAATAACTGAAACCAAAGACGTGAAACCTCTGAAATTAAATACCAACTTTTATAAACAAAATCATCAAAAAGGGTTTTTCCAAATGAGCAAAAAGCTGTAAAAGTTTTAATCTAAAAATTTCTTGTTGCCTTTTCAAAAAAAAATCTCCGATTTCCATGAAGCAGTGTTCACACTCTTAAAAGAAAAAACTTCGTGCATCTCGCACATGTGCCTCCTTAGTTGTATATTACTAAATTTGTTTACATCCGTAAAACGATTCTGAACTACCTATTCAAAAATAATTCCAGGAATTTGCTTTAAAAGAAAAAAGATTATTGGAGAAAAGATATTAACACAAATTTATATTTCAAACTGAACTTTGATAAACTCATCTTTGATCTTCATTTTTAATTTAATAGTCTTTTCCCTATTTTTAAATATTTAATTTTACTCAACATTGATAAAGCTAAGATTATTCGTAAAATGTAGAACTACGTATAAATACAAGTCCAAAGGGTGAATACACAACAATATTTAACATTTTTATCATTATGACAAATTTGTCAAAGTGCAAAGGGCAACAGTTGAGTCAATGAGAAAATATTTTTAATTTGTTTTCCTCATTATTTCTTTTCTAAGAAAACTCTAAAATTGTGGAAACATTACAGATAAGCATAACGGAAATATTAGAATAATTATATAGAGTGTTTCATAACTTTAGACTTAGCTTCATTAAACAAATATGATACGACACATAATTTAATTTTATATCATTAGTAACGAAATTTAATGCACAATTCTATTAGCGACCTTTACTTAGTTTCTATAGAATTTCAGTAACAGGATACCTAACAATACAAATTAAAAATAGTCAGACAAAACAGAATTGACTGAAAGCAGTCATCTGCGACTCCAAGCAAATTAATAAAAACACGTAGGTGTGAATTTAAAAATCATAAAGTAAAATCTTTAGCAAAATATTAAATTAATAACAATCTTTTTTAAAACTGATTTGAGTAATATTCACATTGGATTTGCAAATAACAGCACTATAAACTAAAATAATAGTAATAATAAAATAAAATAGTCTTACCTGGAATAAGAAGAAAGCAAGAACAAGAACAAAAGCAATTCTGATAACCATTTTTGCAAATGTTTTTCAGTAAGACACTGTAAGATTTATTAAAGAGTCGTTGAACACACCACTGTGTATGTACCAGATGTAATAACACCAATTTATCAACTAAGTGACCTTATATATCAAACCATATCTCTGTGTTATGTACTACTAATACTACTACAGTTTATTTCAAGGATTTACAAGCAAACAATCATTACCAATTTGCATGCATAGAACGCTGCAAACGAGCTCAAGCATTAAGGAATTAAAGACATTTTTTCTTTGCCTTATTTGTGATCTCATATCCGGTTTAGATATAAAAAATTTAATAGGATGATATTAATACAGAAATTATCACTATCAGATAAACTAATAGACTTCGGAATTTTTTTAACGTTTTAACTCGAAAGTCCAAACTAAATGTGAGTAGATAAAACTCAACAATGTCGTCATTTCTTAAAATCTTTCATCTTTGGAATGGTAAATTTATAAACAGAGGTAAGCAAAAAAGAAATGAAAAAATATGTAATAAATATTATCAGGCAGTCAATTATTGTTATTACAATTTACTTTGTAAAAAACATTATCTGCTATACACTAGCAATACAAACTTTTTCTTTGTTTATCTAACTTTTTGACTCACTTACAAGCCTGTTTTATCAACAGAAAGAATACTATTCCGTAACTATTGCCTAATCAACAGCAGAAGTATCAAAAAGCTGGTTGAGTTGATCTGGCTCCAATAAAACGCAGGTAACGTTATTTTTTACCTGACGAGAACTTATTACATATATTATGTGCTGTCAGAATTGAACAAGGCAACCAGACGCATAGGGGCAGGCAAAAGGCTAGTCCACATTAAAAGAAAAAAATTGCAATACGGTGGATAAAAGGACGACAACAATTCCTATGGACACGCATGGCAAAGATGAAGTGCTTGACACAGATACTGACCGGCCTTAAGTCTTTTTAAGCGAATACTAAGAGGATAGGGGAAGGTATAAACCGCCGAGCATACGATACTTAAATGCGATGGTCTCTTCGCACGGCCACGTCTAACGACATACACCATAACACTGACTGTATGACGTATTCAAAAATAAATTGTAACATAATACATGAAATGATCAAAGCTATAATAAAGAGAAAAGAAAAGAAGGAATAAGCGAAACAAGACAAACAAGAACAACATGATATAGTAGATGTAGACTGTCACTTGCACCTAAAGTGATGTCAATTCTTGACGGTCCTAGGTGTAACAGGTGTTAAAGAGAGAGATTTTTATTGAATCAGTCTCACACACTTTCATGTCCAGATATTCAGACGTCCGCTGATTAAATTTTTGAAAACTCTGCTTTGTTTAACATTGCTTATGTTAATCTAACCATAATCCTTGAGATAACAAATGGTTGCCAATTGTCGCTAATAGAATGACCTGCATTTTACAGCACACTATTGTTATTTACGAAGTCTAATTATTTGCACTAAGTGAGCTCAATTTATTGGAAATTAAAAACCTATTTGGATAAAGAAGAACAATGTTACAACAACAATAAATTACGTAACTAAAAAGAATCAAATTAAAAAGTCATCAGATCTGGAGATTCGTCGCTAGCTTTGGCAACACTGTTTGAACCATTGTTTGTTAGTATTTTCGATATAGTTACAAAAAACTATTCATTGGTTGATGAACCAAATTTGTCTACGTTCTCCTCCATTCGTTATAGACTAAAATTTAAAAATGATTTAGAAAATAGAATAAATTTCTCTTCAGTTCATGTAAAGGGTGTCCCGAAACTGCGTTAAAAGCTTCAGGTAGACGTATTCCTTTATGGGGCCTGAACGCAGATCTGCAACCAGAATCTTCCCTAGTCGCTTAGTTTTCTTGTACGACGATGAAAAAGTTAACACCTTTAACATTAAATTACAAGACATCGCGCAATTAAATCTCACGGAACATTTATCCATTCAGTAGGTGAACTTGTTAGAAGAAAAAATTAAGTTGGTTTGATTTTTCTTTAGTTTTGTCATGGGGTATGCAATAAATAAGTATACCGACATGATTCTGGTTCTTGGGCAATGTAATGGAAATTTCAATGAAGCTGACAGACTTTATGCAGAACGTTTTCTATATAGACGCCATCCAAGTCATAATCTAACTCCTATTGATAATAAAGAGAAATTAGTAAATCGCATACAAGAAGCAGCAACAACTGTTGATGAACAAATGCTTCAGCAGCGTTGTCAATCTTATGTTTCTTTTTTTGGCTCTTCTGAAGAAACTAACTGCATTAGAGAGTTCGCGTTTAAAGATTTGTCGTCACAATTGATTAAGGAAGGCGGCTACCTGAAGCTTTTAACGCAGTTTAGGGACACCCTGTATAATTCAATTCTGTAACAAGGTATGCATGTACTATACCACGGTCAATCTACCCCTGAACCTGGAACAAATTTGTTACAAGATAATTCTTGAGTATGTTGTGTGCAAGGGATGTTCCAAATATTCGGATGGGATGTACCAAATATTTGAAGTAAAATTGTGTTTTAAGGTATTTTTAGACTATTATTGCTTTGTAGCTATTCATATACTATTCGTGTATTTAAATAAGATTTACCAAATATGGTTACGAATATAAATATATAAAAGTTGGCGAATATTCGCTAAGACAAGTAGTCGAATGTTCCGACTATTTGTATTTGTATTCATGTTAGCGAATATTCGCCAAATCACAAATGTCAAAATGTAACAGATTGATGATGATGGAAACAATTGATTAGATTCATCCTAGTAAACAGTGTTTACGTGATTGCCGCATCTATTTTTACTAAAACTCTTATTTTTAACACCCTCTCTAAAATGAAAACGTTAATAGTCAATGCACTCGTAGTGATAATTTTTGCTTTTAATAAGTTCACCTACTGAATTGGTGAATGTTCCGTTAGACTGAATTGGCTGATATCTTGTAATTTAATGTTAAAGGTGTTAACGTCTACCTGAAGCTTTTAATGCAGTTAAGCACACTCTGTATATTATACAAAAATACAGATAGTTGTTTCTTGTATTTATATAAAACGTTACACTCATCAAGATTTGGCAATTTGACATAGCATGAATTTATTCTAAAAAGCTGCATCACCACGATCCATCCTCCCCCAACACTGTATAGTTTGGTTTTGCTTTTCATTTAATGTAAAACCTATTTTATCAAAATTTGTATTGTTTTGCCTTCTTGCCATTTTGAACATGTACATGTTATTTAGATTTATATCAAAAAACACGAAAAACACAATTTATTGTTGACACGTCAACGCACATTACTGGTCCTGACTTTAATATGGACAAAAATTCAGCTGTTACATTATTGAGGGACTCTAGGCAAGTTGGTAACTCTTCTCTGTTTAGTTGTCATATTATCAGAAAGCTAAAGTTTTGGCAACTCGTGATATTTATCCCTTTTCGTGAGATTTTAAGCTAGTTTGAGGGATAAAGTGACAAAAAACCTTTTTCATGAGATTTGTGAGTATGGATATTGTTTGCATAATTATTAACAATATCAACCCCATATTGTGTTTTATTTAAGAAAAAGAATAATTAAACTTTCGGTGTGCGTTAAACTTAAGAAAAATTGAAAGAAAAAAAGTTATTTTATTAATTTTAAAAAATTTAAAAAGTTCGAATTAATTTTTAAAATTGACAGCTATAGTTATTTCATAAGCGATTAATTTCATTTATGATGGAGTTAATAAAAACTTGACTAATTAAATTGCAATGGTAATTTAAAATTGAGATTTACGTTCTGTTTGTTAAATTAAGTCTTAAAATCAACTATTTGGTATGAGTGGTTGAATATTTAGAGGAACGGGATATTTTTGATTAGTTGGTTTTAGACAATTGAGATAATTTTGAACAGCAGGTTGGTAACACTGGAAAGCTATCTATTTAAACCATGGGGATGCAACTGACATGGGCATTTCCGGTAACACAATGGCGTCCACGCCAAATGAAAATTTTAATATTCAATAAGGTACCATCAAGTTTTCAAAAAGAATTGTTTGTAAGTACGTGACGTGACGTACTAAAACAATTATACCTCTGTTTGATTTACCACCTTAGGGTTTATGACGACATTAAAATTTATCACGTTTTCGCGCCGCAAAATAATATACAACAACATCTGTGCGCCTCGAACCAGCTTATAAAAATTCTAGGTAGGATAAATTCTAGGTTTTAGAAAAAATTTTTTCATCGTCTTTCCATTTTAAATTTGACCTAGTATATTGCTATATCGTCCGTCGGTGCAGCACGTAGTAGTTCCTTGCAGTAGAGTTATCACTTATCAAATTCTAAAAACAGTTTAATGCGAGAGTTTTAATTAACAAAACTTAGGAAATGGCGGAAAACAACGAAAATATTCCGTGGCCTCTTTACAATGAGTATTTTTCCTATCATGAAAAGAAAGGGCAAAATATTACAGTTAAGTGTATGTTATGTTTACCAGTAACAAAATTGCTTAGTACTGCCATTAATTCATCGTCGAATTTAAGAAGACATCTCCAGGTAAGAGACTTAAAAATATTTTGATTGAATTGCAGGGCCGTAGCAACTTAGTTTCGAGTCTGTGTTCGGGAATAAAAGGAGGCCCCTCATTACAAATAAAACAAATGCAGCAATCATGGGCATCCGCTCCTATTAGCGAGAAGGGGCGCTTGCTCCCCTGAATTTTTTAATCGTATCTCATTTTCTATTTCGGAAATCAAGAAATTTTTACGTTTGAATGTATGCTAAAATTGCTTTCAACTAGTTAATTGATAAGATCTAAAAATCTATTTTTAATTTATTGATTTGTAGTTAAAACATCCCTAGAATAATAAATGTATCATTTAGTCGCATTTTAATACATTTATTATTCTAATAAGTTGTAAAGATCAAAAACATGGTATTCAAAAGGGTCGGTCGGTCTCGGTCTAGTCTTTCTGAAAAGTAATAAAAGTGTAAGCACGTAAACATCACTTTACGACATTCTATAAAATAACAAAGGTTGGATGCAAATCTAAGAGTACGTATTTTCGGTTTCCCAGGTAATTTTGAAATATTTTGTCGCCAATATTGTTGTATTACTTAGGACTCCTAGCATTATAAACTTTTATAGCGATCCCAATGCAAATTCACCGACACCTTCTATGTAATTATTGGAATGAAACAAAAGTAATAATATAATAAAATTAGAATTTATTTTTTTTCTGTACAGGACTTTTTGTCCAAATCAAAAATGTTTTATCCGGCTGTTTATGATGCTCTTTTAATTTTGCAAACTATGCCCTGTACGACGCCGACGTGTACTATAGAAAAATTGTTTAGCACTTTAAGAAGGCTTAAGACACGATTAAGGTCTACCATGACGGAGGATAGATTAAACGGCCTGTGTCTAATGAGTGTTCATCATGACATAATTATGGCAGATAAAGATAATTTTATTGAAAGGGTTGCCAACCGATATGGACAAAATCCACGAAGGTTGCAGTTTCTTTATTCTAGTGAACTAAATAGTGAATAAAAAACTATTATTATTTTTTTATATTTTTCTTAGTTATAATAATTATTATTTTTGTTTGTTTATTATTATATTATTACTATATATACAGACAGTAATAAATAAAATATTGCTAACATAATGCTAATAAATTGTATAATAAAATATTGTGTTACACGTATTTATATGTTATATGGCTTATATCATAACTTTATTGGCAGCAATTTATAATTGTGTTCTTCACTCTCCTGAGTTTTAATTGAATTTGACTAGACCCGTTCTATTCTATTATTCGTTTTTATTATTCCTGTATACCTAATAATAATAAGTCAACAGCATCCAATGTTTCAGCAAAGAATGAAAAATAAAAGTTTGTAAAATCCAATAGTAATTTAAGATCTTACATTTGCCACGGGCCCCCGCGCGCAGCGGGCTCGTGTCCCGCGGAACACCGACAGCTACGGCCTTGTTGAAATGAATTACATATGTATTTGAAATAACACTGAGATGTGACTGAATATACTGAATTTTTATAGTAAAAAGGGGTTAATTTTTATATTATATATTTCATAGAGACAGCATCCTGCAAAATTAAAAATACTGGAACAAAAGAAAGCTGAAAAACGAAAATGTGAAGATACTCCATCAACTAGCTCTAAAATTCAGAAAACTTCAAACACATTAACTAACTGGTGTTCTGGAAAAGTGCTTGTTACCCAGACTGCTTTAAATAAAGCAGTCCAGAATTTTGTTATACAAACAGTACAACCTCTGCAAGTTGTTGATAACAAATGTTTCATTGATCTTGTAATGTTAGGACGCGATTCTGCATTATCGGTGATGCGTTCAAAAACATTGAGAAGTAATTTGGTACAAGATGCAGAGAGAATG
>VTPC01008398.1:0-28296 GCA_011009095.1 Ignelater luminosus
GTATAAATTTATAAACATTTGATTTATTTATTATCTTTCTTTTAGTGATATGAATCATTAAAACTTCTGTTAGTTTCCTTACAAAAGCAGTTTTAATAATTCATATGATAAACATTTGCTTACTATAAGAATCCTATACTGATAAAAGTCAATCTTTAATATTTATGAATGGTTTCTCAAATGTTAACTACATCATCTCTTTCGTACAAGGTGATCGAGAAACACAAACAGAAGTCTATTCTATTTTCCTTTAAATGGAGCACGCTGTATATTTTAATATATTTTTATTATATTATGCATTTATAAATAGCTGATTGCAAAAATATGTGGGTATACGCATAACAGTTTTGGTGATGTTCAGTAATTTATTGTGAAATTAAATCTGGTTCTGGATGATTAAGGAGGTAAGTAACTTTCCAACTTTAGTAAGGTAAAGCAAAGTATTTTGTTTTTGGAAATGCTTGCTGTGCTTTTAACTGCTCATTCTTTTTCTATAGGGCAATCGAGAAAGCATAACCTAGTTTCCCTGACTTTTTAAATGGAATAAGTAAAATACTCTGTATACCTTAGCGTTTTCTTATTACATAAGAAAATAGTGCCATATAGTGTTTTAGTCGTTTCGTTCAAGAAATCAAGAAGATTAGATCTTACCAATCTAGATTGTTATGTATAAAGAAGTTTTGTAACAAAAATTGCAGTAAGTATTTTTAAAGACAAAATAGTTAACCCTCTTAAGTATCCGAAAGTCAGTTGACAGATTTGATAGCATTTCATCACAAATAATTGAAAAACGTCGAAACTGTTAGATGTAGACGTGTTACTGCAACCAACAGTAAATGTGAACAAAGAAATATTAAAATATACAGTATGTTCCGTTTAGACAGATTGAATAAAATTATGTTTTGCATTTTCAATGATCGTCTATGAAAGAAACGATGTAGTGAAAGTGAGACTGAAAACAGTGAATAACGTAAAAACCGTTTTACCTAAGCTTTTTATATGTATATACCGTTGTCATCGTCATTAGACAAAGAATAAGAAAATAACCAAATATACAGAGTATTTTATTTAAGAAGACTTAGGTTGTTGTGGTAGCCTTTATGGAATATTCTGGGTAATCAAGAATAATTTTGGAAAATAGAGACACTTTTTCTGTACAACGTTTCCTAGATATTTTTTCTATATCTTTTATGATATTGTCGCTACTGAAAGATATAGTGAAATTCTAAATGTCTTTGTTAATGAACTGCACAATAACGAACTCCCACAAGGCTATTTCTAGCAGAATGGAGCTACAGCTCATACTGCACGAGCAACGATTGACTATTTACTTTTTCCAGGTAGGATTATTAGTAAAGGAACAAATATCTCATGACCATCTCGCTCACCCGCCTTGACGCATCTTGATTTTTCCATATTTGATGTTTTAAAAAACTAGGTTTACAGAAGAAGAATGGAAAATTTAAACGAATTGGTGGAAGAAATTACAAATCAGAGTCATAATATTGATCAGCAAGTACTCCAAAACAGCTTTGAAATAACAAAGGACGAGTAAGAGCATGTCTGAATGACACTGTGGAGCATTTTTAAATGATTATGTAAAATAAGGGAAGCTTTATTCATTTTTGAATAAATAAATAATATGTTAAAAAATTCTAAAAAGTTATTTTTTAATTATTGCTGTTTATTGCAATCGTACTATTATTTGTGTTGTTAGCTACTGAATGTTTTTCATTTTTGATGTTGCTGGTGTGAGCGTGTAAATAAACTTTATTAATAAATTGCAGACCATATTTCCTTTATTTTGTAATTATTTTTCTTTATTCTTAGCTACTGACATTAAAAATAATGTGTTTCTAAATACCCTATTTGATTAGTTGAATTTTAATACATTAATTCTTAAAAAGCATAAGATTAGGCAACCATCATAACAATGATGCAATGGGTGTAACGTGACAAACATTCTAATACATATCCTGTTTTTTAAAAGGCGGCAAATACAGCCACAAGCATGAATTTACAGCCCACAAATCAAAGTCGGCGAGATATTATTCTATTACCTACACTCAATTACAATTTTTAAATGCAAGTTTTAAATTATTTTCAATTATTGTTTTATGACTTTTTTGAGTAATTGGAATATCAAGTTTCAAATTTCATGCATATTGATCCCGCAGGTGTTCGTTATTAGCTCATTGTCATCTGTTATATAACAAACGAAGAATCTGAATTCTAATTTTCTACAACTTTAAAATAAGTTTTTTTAAAATCCATTTATTTTTTCTGCAAATTTGAAATTGTGAAAAAAGTAACTACCAGAGATATTTTATTTGCTAGGATCTGTGTCTATTTCTAGAATATCCCATTTGAAGCAGGTACGACCAGCTTCATTAGTATACGTTTGTCTCATTCTTTTCATTAAAGTTGGCCATGAGTACCACGAGCTTATTACTCCGTGGGTTTTTTCCATGGTGTTTTCAAATTGTGTTTGCACATCCCTACCTATTTGCTGATGATCTAAATTATACATAATTATCTATAAAACAGACCAAGATGTTAAACGCAAGGTCCTCTATTTAAAAGACGGCACAGATATGAAAAAACCTGAAATTGAAAACATTTTTTCCTTATGCAACGGCGGCGTATGCACACTGTTGTAACTAGGCAGGCAGAAAGACATTGCAGTGTAAGCATACTCTCAAGCCATGATTTTACAGTAATGATGTTGTTAGTTAAGTTTGGAGAAATTGATAAAAATAAATACTTTCTTCTTCTTTAAGATGAACTAGAATTTATTGAAATTTCTTATATGCTACAATACGAGTATAACGTATAACAACGTTGTTTTTAAATGAAACTTAGCCCTAGACATCTGACAGTCTGAGTTGTGTGAATGGGTTACAAAATTGTGTAAATGAAGCTTTTCATATCGAAATGACTTTGACATGCTTTCTTGAAGTTTGAAGATTACATTTTTCACCATTTATAGCTTGGTATGTTGCCAGATACTTTTCAAATTTGCAAATGTCAAGTATATTTTGCTTCGACCATCTGACAAGTATGAAGTACTTAGACACACTAGTTAAAATGCACAAAAAGGAATACTAAGAATGTTACATGGGAAGCAGACATAGTTTCCAATATAACAAAAAATGTAGCCGCACAGCTTCCAACTTAACAAATCACAAGCATGGCCAACCCTTATCTAAAACCAACTTGAACCTATCATAGGAAAGAGCTAAAAGAAATTAATAAAATAAAACATAATTACTTAAAAGTTATGCAAGATTTCACATCCAGATATCAACTTTTATTTAGGTTTGGATTTAGTTTATCTTTAACCAACTGTATAAAATGCCCCTTCACCATCTGTATACCATAATCTATAATTCGATCAGAAATATTGAAAGTGCCTTTTGGAATCTCTTTTAATATTGGACGAATATTTCTTTTCAATGTACTATAAAATCCGTCTTTCTTAAACGTAAAAGACGAATTTCTAGGTGTTTTGGCTTCTCCAATAAAATGTTTCTTTAGTATTTGTTCTGGTGCACTACCTATATGGTGACTCTCGAAAGCATCTGTTATGTCGGTTCCGGTTATAACGTACCGTCTAGAGACCGCAAAATGCGTACGTTATTGGCGAAATTAAATATTTTTTTCGTAATCTTTTAATGCTTTGTTGACTAAAATACAAAAATACTTATAAAATTAAATTCATAAACAAAAATAAACAATAAACTCATAGATACAATGACTAGCAACAACATAGCGTTATTAACATTTGAATACCCTGTAGGTACAAGAGAACAATTTTTATAGCTTGTTTAGCCTTGGAAAAACTTGGTATAGTTCATCCCTGGACCCCTGATTAATCTTCTGGCGTATTTCATTAGCACTATTGATATATCAGGGTACTTCTGTTGTTATTAGAGAATCTTTTACATCTACGTTGATTTAGTTTATTTTGCGATTTGCAGTACGTTATAACCGTTATCGAAAAAGCTCTATTAACAATTAAAGAACGTAAATTTTTCCACAAAAAAGTTTATATACATTTTTTTGATAGACTCAATAGTTGAGGAGATATAGATTTCCGATTGATTTGCAAACAATTCTGTGACTATATGTTCTCCTATTACGAAAAAGTTGTTGTCGTGTTTGATGGCTAAATACTAAAGATGAGGAAGATTTGTGAAGGTCCTGCGCAGCTGTCAATGTAGATGTAAAAATCACCTTTGGGCAGAGTAAATTCCTTGCAAACCCAAAAAATAAGGAACGGCTAATATTGCTTTTGACAGTTCACTTGAAGGAAAGATGGTGTAAGATGCTACGAGATCCTGGGGACACAGATACTCTGATTGTTCAAACACCAAGTCCAGAAGCTCAAAAAGGGTCGGATGTGAAAGTAGTAGGTGGCGACACCGATTGGTCATATGAATTGCTCTTGCTTCGCCAACTGCAGCTTGAAGATGATTGTGCCTGGCAAAGCCAACCAATCAAATAAAACTCACAATATTCAGGCAATGCAGAATCAGATAGGAGACATGAAACCTGTTTTAGTGTGTTTATGCCTTTACAGGCTGCGATTCTGTATTCTCAATATATGGGAAAGGAAAACACTCCCATTTAAAAAAGTCCAAGGTGATGGCGAACTAAGAAACAAATTACTAATTTTCAACAAGTAATTGAAAATATTAGTTTTACATAAATTGTTATAAATTGCAATTATTAAACAAAAATAAACAAAAAATGCGTTTGTTTTGGTTTCATTTATTTCATCTTCCTTTACTATAATATTAATTTGTAGTAATTTGACACCTTTGTACAATTCGTGACGGAAGAGCACATTTTATTCCTCTATATCTCCTGGACTACTGAGCGTAGAAAAAAAATGGCTATGACCTTTTTTGTGGAAGATGTTACGTTCTTTAATTGTTTATAGAGTTAGGTAAGTTCTAAATTGAATGGTTCCCCAGATATTTGCACAAAACTGAGAAACAATTTAGGACACTCAAACCTTTTTTTTAGATTCCTGGTTTGGGAGCTAATGTTACTGTATTATAAATGAACGAGATAAATAGAATAATAAGAAAAACAGTGCCTACGGTTTTGTACTAGGTTCAAAGCTATTATTTATACAGGGTGAGTTTTTTCCGATGTTTAGTATGGGAATCTCGAAAACTAGCAGAGATAGAGAGATGATTAAATGGGAAAAAAATTGTAGTTTTACAAGCTGAATTTAATGAGCTTCTTGTTTTTTAGAAAAAATGCAAGGCTAACTAGATATCTCGCAAAAATAGTTTTTTTGTTATTTTGTTCAGTGCCTATAGCTCTGGTATTATTGACTTTAGAAAAAATGTATAGCGGAAAAAGTTGTAGGTAATTATGTGCTTAATAATACAGTCTAACAGAATTTTTTATTTAAGCTATAATTTTTGAATTATGACACAAGCTTGTGTTTTTTCTAATGGAAACCATAGTCAGCTATGACTTTATAAAAGAGGGCCTTTTTCAACGATTCTAACGATATACCACTTGACATAGTTATTTTTATAAATAAATAAATTATAGCTGTTTTTTTCTTTTCATTTTCGAACCGTTCAAGTAGTACGCTATAGAAACAATTGATAGATGTGCATCGCGTTTAAATTAAAATTTAAGTTAGTTTTAAAAAATTTTTTTTTAATTTCGAAATTATAGACATAATTATTTTGGTGTGAAATTTTTATTCCGCTGGAGTTACAATTTTAAATAAAAATATTTCTGACAAACTAATAAACAGGGAATGACAAACGATAAATTAAGAAACAATAAAAGAAATTAGGATATAAATAAAGTAGTACCAAAACAACGTAATTGACTTAAGTAAAGTATTTAAGGTAAGTGAACAAAGCAGATTTAGATAAAAATAGGTACTTCACTCATAGATGTAACTAAAAACTAAAAATGCTGTTAACATAGTATGCTATGGAAACAATTAACAAATGCACACGACAAGTACCTCTTGACAGGTGCAAATCATTTAGTTTCTAATTAATGTTGATTTTGATTTCGTCAATTATCAATATGAATTTTTCTAATCAAGAAAAGCGTGATATGATTGAGTGTTACATTTTGTGTCATAAAAATAAAAAGATTGGGTATATCAAAAGTCGTACGATACAGTAGATGACCTTAGAGAAACTGTACTAGAAGTTTTTGCTAATATGGCTGTACGTTTCGTTCGAAAAGCAACAAAATCGGTTTTAATAAGGTGTAACTTGTACATTAATCATAATGTTGGACCTTTTGAACACGTTTAGTCTTAAATACTTTACTTGCTTTAATTATGTTGTTTTGATACTGCTTTATATTCTAATTTCCTTTATTGTTTCTTAATTTATCGTTTGTCATTCTCTGTTTATTGGTTTCTCAGAAACAATTTTTATTTAAAATAATTACGTTTATAATTTCGAAATTAAAATAAATATTTTAATAACTAACTTGAATTTTATTATTAGACGCGATGCGCGCATCTATCAATTGTTTCCATAGCGTACTACTTGAACAGTTTGAAAATAAAAAGAAAAACAAGGCCATAATTTATTGATTTATTAAAATAACTATATCAAGTGGTATATCGTTAGAATCGTCGAAAAAAGGCCTTTTTTATAAAGTCATGGCCGACTATGGTTTCCATTAGAAAAAACACAAGCTTGTGTCATAACTCAAAAACTACAGCTAAAATAAAAACTTTAGTTAGACTGTATTATTAAACATATAATTAGCTACAACTTTTCCCTTTACACATTTTTTCTAAAGTCAATAATAACAGAGCTATAGGCACCAAACAAAATAACAAAAAAATTATTTTTGCGAGATATCTAGTTAGCCTTGCATTTTCTTCAAAAAACAAAAAGCTCAATAAATTAAGCTCGTAAATCTGCAATTCTTTCTCCATTTAATCGTCTCTCTACCTCCGCTAGTTTCCGAGATCTCCATACTAAACATCGAAAAAAACTCACCCTGTATAAAAACAGAAACTTAATAAAACATAAATAATTCGAATAATCTAATGCCGTTAATTAATATTGCTAAGTATTATACCTCACCTATTTATAATTAGAGTGAGTCATTTCATACAAGGTGATAATTGAAAATCAGAATATTATATTTTTATCCTTAATAGTTTTTAGTTCTGAAACTTTTAAATTCTAAAGATGCAGCAATAAAAAGCAGTTTTTTCTTTTTTAACACTGCATTACAGAAAACCAATTGAGAATTCTTACATGCTAAGTTATAATCATAAAATAAAAAACTAAACAAAATTAATAAACTAAAACTTGATTACGTTTACTAAAATTTACAACGTAATTTAATTAGGAAAGATTATATTTACAGCAATAAGAAAGAATTAAAAGAGATAGAAGCTAGAAATCGTGTTTAAACAAATAGGGAATTAAAACAGCAAAACAAATAATTTTAAAAAAGAACAATCCGTTACCTTCGAGACGTTAAATATAATCTTTTGTAAATGAATAATAATAACTGAAACCCCACAAATTTTAATACGTATAGACTGACCATTAGTTAACAAATTTAACAAGATAAGGAAAACACCTAAATTTACATTTAGATAACAATTTTATTTAGGTGGAATAGGATTTGGTTTATCTTTAGCCAACTGCATAAACTGCCCTTTCACCATCTGTAATTGTGATCTCATTCTCAAATCTAAATTAAACTGTTTCATAGTCTTGTTGAAGATAGGATAAAGATGCTCTAAAGTACCATGATCTAACGTTGGAAACATGTGGTGAAGGGCGTGGTCACCAAAGTTTGTCAATACCAAAAATGGTGAACCCTTTATATCGTGTCGTTCTGAAATTGCATCTAACTGAT
Source organism: Ignelater luminosus (assembly GCA_011009095.1). Classification (NCBI taxonomy): domain Eukaryota; kingdom Metazoa; phylum Arthropoda; class Insecta; order Coleoptera; family Elateridae; genus Ignelater; species Ignelater luminosus. Next base: position 7,885 of record VTPC01008398.1, read on the forward strand.
GAACACCCCAATCAATATCGGTTTTCGCTCTGCAAATATATTATTGTTATAAGTGTGTTTTATTATTACTATATCAAGTACGTTAATCTACCTGGGTGCATCGCCATCGTGGAAAATTTCAGGAGCATGATGAGCTGCATTAAATCCAACAACTCCAAACCATAAGCTTCCAAAAGTAACGATAAACAACCACATTCCAATAGTGAGAAGTAATGGTTGTCCACTAACCAGATACATTGATAGGGGTAAGGTAAATGGTATAATCTCAGACCAATGCAATCCTCGAGTGTCCTTTAAATATATATATTGAAGAACCCTGTAAACACAAACATTTTATTTCATTATGAAGGACTATAACTTAATATTTAAGATTTACCTTGTTACGAAAGAAACTAAAAAAAGAGTTAACCAGATAAATACAACGTACACCCATGATCCGTACTTTACAAGGAAGTGTTTCTTCTTAGGAAGGTATTCAATAAAAGGTTCGATAAACGTAATTTCAATATCTATAATGGTGTTGGGAAACAGGTGGTGACTTAAGGCGTGTGTTATTCTCCAGTCTCTATAGAAATTGATAAAGAGTTAAAATCAAAATTTTAATTGTGTTCATAATTATATTTATAGGAAACAAATGTGTGTAATTCTACAAATAATTGTGCTAAACTGCCTCTGGTGCCTCATTGTAACACGTTCAATCCAAATGCACGCCCACACGGTTATTCAAATTTAGTCTACATGATTCATAAAAGGAATACATTATGTAATTCGCTTATTGTAAGTATCAAACTTGTAAAAAAACAATCTACTCTAAGATATGTATTAAGATTACAAGAAACGCGTAATCTACTAAGCTTTGACATCGTATATGTTATAAGAATCATCTTTCTGTATGAGAAGGTATGACAAAATATTCATTTCATCATTTTGGGTACAAATTAAAAATATCGTTTAGTTGTGTCTGATAGTAATAAGTAGATGAGCTTAATAATTGATGTTTTTGGATGCGTAACCTAGAATCAGTGATGATACAAATAGCATGCAGTGACTGTAGTAATCTTCCGCAAGCAGAATTGTTGTCAATGCAAATTTTTCGCTTGGGTATCTAGAGTTTAAGATAACCCAACCTTTTCAGTTTAGTGCATTTTAAATCACAAGCAAGTTGTTTACGCAATCAAAAAGTACGTTATAGTTAATAGTCAAACCAAAACAAAAATGATTTACCTAAAATACATCAAGGAAAAATTGAAATAATACATCCTAAAGTTATCTTTTCTGTGAAAATAATTATGGGCAGCAACTGTATTGCAGGCAAGTAACGCTCCAGATATCATTCCAAAGAGGTAACTCCTGAAAATATTTGCCAGAATTGCAAACACGAACGTTCCCAACAAAAGGGAATCTATAATTCTATCAGAAGCCTTGGAAGTGCCTTTTGGAACTTCTTTTAAGATTGGACGTATATTTCTTTTCAATGTTCTATAAAATCCGTCTTCCTTAAAAGTAAAAGGAGAATTTCTAGGTGTTTTAGCTTCTCTAATAAAATGTTTCTTTAGCATTTCTTCTGGTCCACTAGTTAGATGGTGGCTTTCGAATGCTTCCGTTATGTCAGTCCCCTTAAATATAAAAACATAACGTAATGTATAAGCTAACAATAGCTAATAATTAATTTTACTTACTTTTGTAAGTTCCAGCCACATTGGACCTCCAGGATGTTTGTTGATAAAATCAGTAAGATCATATAACTTATTATGAACCCTCCATAATCCTTCCGCTCCATCATCATTTCTTTTATCATCCAACCAATTGTCACCAGTTTTCCAAGACGTATCTCTATTTCTAGGATACTTAAAATTAAGCGATGTTCGATGTTTGACAGAATCAGTATTTGGCGGCATTATAGCTAAAATTTTGCGCTAAAAGTAAACGACGGCATTAAATGTAAATGAGTTTACCTTAAATTCTGCTCTTTCCTAGTTTACAAGCCGGCAAGCAACGATGTCCTGTTTTATATAGCAGATTTATCTGATTTCTCTTAATACGTCTTATTCTTATTGCATGCCTGATTATGAACTGTAACCCCGTGCTATGTTGATGAGCGATAAAACTATAATCGAATAATAATTAAAATTAAAGATCATGCACTTTACCGAATGATCAACTAATTTCTTGGAAATTAGTAGAATAATTCCTAGAATAATGATGTTGTTACTAACGACGTCTGATTGCAGAAAATACTTTGCCGCTTGTGCAAGAATTTATGTCTTCAACTTATCGTTGTACTACATAAAACGAAACTAAATTAATAAATATTGTAACTTCTAGAATTATCATCAAAAGATATGGATTGTAAACAAATAAGGTATTATTAGTTGTATCTACAAAAAAAATAACCGATAAACTGCTCTAGAAAACAAAACAAGTTGTTAAGAGTTTAGATGATTTTTTATGAGTTTATTTAATCTTATTTATTTGAATGAATAAGTAAATTGTAAATAGAATATAACTAGTCCAGAGTAGATCATATACATGGTTAAACAAAAAAAACTTTAAATTCAGTTATATAATTATTAATTAACTAAGAGGCAAATTTCTTGTTTTCTCTTTGAATTATGATTTTGACCAGAGCGTAGAAAAAATAGTGAATGGAGCATGAGTAAAGAACAATTTATGCATAGTAAAACGAGAGAGACAATCGTAACAATTAACACTAAGCATGCTGCAGTGCATCTACTTTCCTTTTCCAAAAACTAAATGTACGATGAGGTTGTAGAGTATTCCAAAAGATACAGTACAATGACCCCCAAGCAAACGTGTAGTTTCAATTCCTCAAACGAATCTAAAAAATGTTTAAACTACGGAATTTTAAAAACTTCTTAAATCTTTCAAAATCAGAGAGGTATAGTTGGGTGATGTTTTTAATGTTAGTGAAACTTGGTTTTTCTAAATCAGAAGATTAATATTATGGTGTTAATTACATATTATTACAATAGTTCATATTTATTAAATATTACCTACTTATCAAAAAACATCTTTACTTATGGAATAGTTTGTCAGGGTTTGTGTTTTAAAAGTGAACATATTTTATTTAAAATTGCACCCCGCATATTTCTTAAAGAAAAACGCTAGTGTACGAGGGCGGTTCAGTAAGTACCCGTGTTTGACGACAGAAGGCGTTCCTGAGGGAAGTTGGTGTTATCATCCTGTGCTGCCATCTATCAAACGACGGTATAACAAATTGCAGACTGATTGATAGGTTAGTTTGGATTTGACAGCCATTTGAGTAAGACGTGTTTCGTGATTTTAGCTAAGATGGAAAAAGAGCAGTATCGTTCGGTAATTCGCTTTCTGTTTTTGGATGGGAAAAAATGCGAGGAGATAAAAGCAAAGTTGGATGCTGTTTATGGGGACACTTCGTCATCTATGATCACAGTTAGATATTGGTTCAACGAATTTAAACGTGGGCGAACATCCGTTTTTGATGAGGAGCGACCAGGACGCCCGGCAGACGTGGTTACCGAGGAAATCATTCAAAAAGTCCACGACATGATTCTCGCTGATCGACGAACGAAAGTGCGTGAAGTAGCAGAGGCCGTAGGTGTGTCGACCGGAACGGCAATTAATATTTTACATGATAAGTTGGCGATGAAAAAATTGTCGGCGCGATGGGTGCCGCGATTGCTAACGGTGGACAACAAGCGGATGCGGCTGTTAACTTCGAAGCAGTGTTTGGAGCAATTTAAGCGAAATCCGAAGGAGTTTTTGCGTCGAGTTGTCACCGTTGATGAAACCTGGATTCATCATTACACACCAGAAACTAAGCATTAATCAAAACAATGGATTTCTTTCGGTGAATTTGCTCCAAAGAAGGCGAAGATGGTTCCATCGGCCGGAAAGGTCATGGCGACGATTTTCTGGGATGCGAACGGCGTCATCCTCATGGATTTTTTAGAAAAAGGAAGAACGATCACTGGGCAATACTACAGTGAGTTATTAGACAGCTTCGACAAAAAATTGAAGGAGACACGGCCGCATTTGGCGAAAAAGAAGGTGCTGTTTCACCACGATAACGCACCAGCACATTCATCCGGAGTTGTCGCCGCCAAACTGCATGAATTGCGTTATGAATTGCTGCCGCACCCCCCGTATTCACCCGATCTGGCTCCCTGCGACTTTTTCTTGTTTCCTAACATGAAGAAATGGCTCGCGGGAAAAAAATTTAGCTCAAACGAGGAAGTCATCGCCGAGATAGAGGCGTATTTTGGAGAGTTCGACAAATCCTATTTTTTGGAGGGGTTAGAAAAATGGCAGGAACGTTGGGAGAAGTGTATATTTCTAAAAGGAGACTATGTTGAAAAATAAAAAAAAAAATTTTGAAAAAAATTGTGTCTTCATTTCTAACACGGGTACTTATTGAACCGCCCTCGTAATGCCGATGTACGAAAGAGAAACGACAAGTAAACTGACATATTCAGCGAACGTCCGTATTTTGTGAGGGTATATAATTATACAAAATCATCTATTCTTTTCTAGTTTAATAGGCCGCTACCCTGGAAAGAGACGAACGACTGTTTTACTACATTCTGGACAAATGCCATGCCTCTGGTTTTACTGTACTCAATGGGATTGTACACCCTGCCTGCTCTAAGGTTCGCATTCCCCCAAAAGATTGTTTAGTTATTCATTACATAATATAGTAGGTGTTACGAACTTTTAAGATTATTTATATTTTATTTGGTCTTAATATAAATCAAAATAATCTGTGATTACTTGATCAAACCAGTCTTTAAAAGTGATCATATCACAAGTTGAGCATAACAGACTAAAAAATAGTAGAAGTATTATTGAATGGAAGCACATTTACATAAACTGGTTTTTACGTTAATCGTATTTAAGCACTTTATTGCCTGCAGATATATATTTATTAATTTTTCCAATCAGTTTATTGCTTCTTTTGCAACAAATCAATAGAATATTTCTAGAAATATTAAAACAGTGTTGAAAGATTTATCAAGATAATTAGTATACGTCGTCGACTTGCACGTTACGTTACGTCCAGTAATTTATTTATATATAGTGTTCACGATGTTTATGGGTCGTATATGGCTGTGGCAGAATGACAGTTTGAGTATTGTGAACCGGGCTGTTTATCTATTAACTCGGCTTGTAGAATCTTATTGACGCTTAATATACTTTAAGGTTATGATTTTATGACAGTTTGACCTTACGCTGTTGCCTTTTTTTTGTAAATCTGTAAATCGATTACGCTAAAAAAATTTTTTAAGAAAATTTCTATTTTCTGTAAAATATTGAAATTAAATGTTCAAACTTTTTGCTTTAAGGATCAAGACGGTGATAATCTGTTATACTAGAAAACTCTCTTGATTATAGTATAAGAAATTTATGTGTAATTATGACTACTTTCAGGTGCTGGAAATTTAAATGATATTTTTTGAGTAATTACGAATGAGAATTTAAGGTTTCTTGTTTTGTATTGATTTAAAAGTACGACTATAAAAATAATTTTAAATAATTTTTACTTATAATGTATTATTTACATTTGTTCAACAATAACAGTAACATATATATATGCATCATGATCATAAAAATACGATTTCTACCAAATAGGCGACATTCAAGAATTAAATGTAACCACAATTAATTCTTGAGGAATTAATGAAACTTAAGTTTGCTAATGTGTTTGGGCGCTGACGATCAATGCTGTGGTTTTGCAAGTGGTTTACTGATTAGAATGTTACGCAGTAGGGTGTCTCTAGTACCGTTTCTTTGTTAAACGATTAAGAACTGTGGCGATACCACGCCTCCATCCTGCTGTAGAAACTTCCTCTAAGAATACCAACACCTGTACGGCATTTCCTGGGTTTCATTGCAAGCAATAAAGAGCGCTTATGATTATGTATTTGTTGTACAAAGTTTTTTCCACAAGGTACTTGTGGTGATATTGCACAAAAATTTTGATGCCAAATAGTTGTAAGTCCTCATTTCACTTCCATTAGTTTGTGAGATCAGTCTACTTCTGAATCATCCGAAAAAGATTCAATCAGATTCTGCAAGCGAAATAATAGAAGGAATAAGCTTTTCGCAGCGATCACAGAAATTTTGCGCCATGTCTGAAGAACATTTTGAAAGAGACTCAAATCATAAATTCTGGACACGATTTTTAGAAGGTGTTCCAGAGTTTATGTGCTTGTTGTAATAAGACTTACAATACCCCCATGCTATTTCAATAGGGTTATACTGACAATGGTACGGAGGCATTCTAAGAACTTCATATCCTTTCTCTTTCAGCAGTTCATCAATTACGTACGTCTTTTTATCGTCTGATCGAAAAGGTTTTAATAAATCCCATAATTGCTTTTTGGAAAATTTTGAATCAAATTTGATATTGTGGTTAGTCAACATTTCAGCATTTGGCTTTTCTTGGAGGAAAACGTTGGAGGTTTGTCTAATTACACCGAATGGTAAGCAGCATCGTCCATAACAATTACACTTTTTCCCCCAAACATATCAGCTGATTAACCACCCAATTTCGAAAAATATCTCCAGTCATGGTCGCGTAATAATCCCGATCGTTATTTTGAGAATCTAAAAGAAAATCGTACCCTTACAAAAACCCGCCCCTATATCCCGCATGCAAAATAGTGAAACATTTCCCTTCATTTTTAAATTTAGATAGGTTACTCTTAATATTCAAGTCATGTACCCAACGTCGAATTACGGATCCATTTTTAAAAGATTCATGTTTCATCTAGGTACACGAATCGAACACTTTTAGATACTGTAGAAATTTTCTAAGAAAGGTAATTTTGGATACAACAACATATTTTTGTTCACAGAGAATTTTGCAACCGTTAACTGATTTATATTTGTAACCCATAGATTTGAAAATCTTATACAAAATTGTCCTCCCTCCCTTAAATTTATAATTTTTCTTTACTTTAGCCAAAAGATCATTCAAAGAAAAAAATTGATTTTGAGAGTTGTATTGCCAAATTAGTTGCTGCAAATCTTTTTTAAAAAAATGATTCCAAAACAAATTATTTTTGGGTAGTTTACTAGATACCGAAAATTTCAACTCGTCTGGTCTCTGTCGCACAATCACTTCTGATTTAGAACGCCTAACCTACAAAACAAAATTATTAGCTTCTGTAAATTCAAGCAAAACGTTTAATGTATTTACTTACCCTAAAAATGTCTTCTAACGAATTACACACCCCCACAAAGGAAAATTAAGGTTTTGACCTGGCATCGTGACTATGGTAGTCCGATGTATTTTTCAACGCTGAAGCCGAATCCGATCTCAGAATCACAAATATACCCTCAAAATCTTGCGCTGGAGCAAAAAAACACTCCCAAAATAGGGTAAAATCACTCCTTACACATGCTGACAATTTTTATATATAAAACATCAAACAAGTATGAGAGTGTTTAAAAAGGGTAAGACCACCCCTTCATCAAAATACGATAAATATTTAAATGTAAAAGATTGATAAAGAACGTAAATAAATGTATAGCATTTAAAAATTGATATCCAGTATATGGCCAGATATCCCTCCCACTTCTCCCTGAGAAGATTAAACCACTCCAAAATGGGTCTTAATCACCCCTTAGATTAAAATACAATACATATACGCAGAAAATGGCTTAAAACAGCAAATGTTTGGTATAGGAAAAGTGTTGAACATACACTAAAGGTATATTGCAGATTGGCTAGGATGTTCGCAGAGTGTTGTTTCCCGTGTACTTGTTTGTTTCCGAGAATCCGGAAACACCTCTAGAAGACTGGTCAGTTGGTCCTCTCGCATTACAACACCTCGGCAAAATCTATTTTTATTAATTAATGCCAGAATGCGTTCATTTTCTACTGCTAGACAACTTCAAATGCGACAGGTTTAGGGTTATCTGGTCAAACCGAACGAAATTGGTTACACGAGGAAGGAGTGGCATCATATAGAGATGTCCGGCAAGAACTCCAGCGCATCGAAAACAGAGAGTGCACTGGGCAAGATTAAGGTTGCGAGAGGATACTCCTTGAAATGATATATTGTATACAGATGAATCGCAGTTTTGTCTCAAAAACGATAGTCGTCGTCGGATGGTATATCGTAATGCAGGACATCACACGTTACCACAACTTACCCGCCCAGTCACTTCTTATGGGGGTGACGGTATTATGGTTTGCGAATGAGTATCTTTTGAATACCTCTATATTGTTCAGGGAAACCTCACAGCCGAACGATACGTTCAAAACATCATTTTGAAGCATGTATTAAATCGGGCCAGTATTGTTGGCCGAGAAACCCTGGTTTTTCTGAACTAGTGAAAGTGAAAGTATTTTCTTAGTGAGTTTACTACACGGTGATTGCAGCACAAGCTTGCCGCATCTTAATCCTGCAGCAATATTCTAATGCTGCTGGTGTTTATCTGTTTACCCATTCAGCTACGTATTGTGGCTTTAGTGATTCTAAACACTGGCCCAGGACCTCTAATGTTGTTTCTGAGCCCTTTTTGGCTAGAGAATCAATTTTTATATTTCACTCTATGGGTGACTTTAATGAGGTCTGCAAGGGTTATGAACTTTTAATTATAGTCTCCGACCAATTTTGAGTTAATCAAGCAACTGCTTTTAGAGTAGCTTAATATCGATTAATGTCAGGATATCTTTGCCTCAGTAGCTCCTCCTTATATTCTCCGAAAGACAAGCATTTATCACATGTATTTTCTCTTGGAAAACAGTGGCATGTTTTCCTAAAGATGCATAAGCATTGAATCTGGGGTTTACACTGTGTATACCCACTCCAGTGCCACTGTCAGTTTTGGATTCATCTATATACACCGTATAGGTGCTCCAGTCTGACTGCGTCTTTGATGAATTTTTGCAGTTCAGCTTAGCTGGATGATAAAGAGTTAATTGTGTTTTTGCCTGGCGGGCACGATGTCGTTACTCACATCTAATACTGAGTTTGTGATTTATCTGTTATCCTGGCATGGCAATGGGCAGTTTTGGTTTGCAAGATTCATTACATTTTAGTCTCTGCACCACTAATGTTGTTTGCGCTAAGTGAAGGAAGAGTTAGGATGGTTTTCATGAATCCTATCGCACCGGTAATATAGAGGAGTTTTAATAGCTCTTCTATTGCCTGTCTCCGTTCCACCGTTAACCATTATACAAGGCAGCCGTAGATTATCAAGGTCTAACCACAGCTGTTTACAACCAATGTATCATGCGTGATTTAAGTCCTCAATAGCATTTTACCTTGATAATTTTCTGTTTGTGTGGTATCCAGATTAGCTTCGCATCCAAATTGATGCCTAGACACTTGACCTTTTGGACTTATCAATCCGTCTATCTTTCTTCTTTTTTGTAAAGTGCTGTTTTCCGAGGATTCACATTGAGGTTCTCCTTAACTTTTTCTCTGTCTTTTATATTTAAAGAGTTTTGCATTAGTTCTGAAACCACATTTGTTTATCTATGTCATCTGCATATTGTCGGGTGTAGTATTTAAGCCTGTTCAGTTTGACGAGAAGTTCGTCACCTACTAAATTCCACAGGGAAGGCGACAAAACTCTTTTCTGGGGACATCCCTTGGCAGCTTTAACTTCTGCTATCTCTGTTGCTTTTACTCCATGATTTCTTACTGCCATTTCCATTGACTCATAAGAGGTGTGGTTAAAGGCCTCCTCAATGTCCATGAAAAGAGTTAATGTGATTTTTTGGTTGGTAATCGCATTTTCAGCTGTTTTTACTGGTTGGTAAGAAGCAATTTCGCGTGATTTTCTCAAGCAAAGTTACTCCTTATATGTTTATTAATCAGTTTGCCGATCAGCTTTAACGTAGAAGATGGCAGATTGATGGGTCTGTAGGCTTTAGCCTGTGTGTGTTCTCTACCAGGCGTTGGAATAAAGGCAATCTTTGATCGCTTTCAGGCGGAGTGTATATATACTGTCGGTGGTACCGGGGTCGGATGTGATATCCTCGGTTGAAGTAAAACGGTATTATCCCATCCGGTCCCGGTACTTTGTATGGTTTAAATGTATTATGGCCCATTCAGTTGCTTGAGCGGTTATGGCTTTGTTTGTATATTAACCAACCTCTTCTAGTATTCTTAGTAGGAGAGTATTGCAGATTTGGCTGGTGTTTATTTGCTAAATTAGCTACATGTAAATCTGGAAAGTACAGTACTTCCAAAGTTTCTTTACTTGTTTTTGTGTTTTTGCCGTTTGGTTTTAATATCGTTTCAACAGGTTTCACCGAATCTTTGACTAGGATTCTCTGAAGTCGAGCTGCTTCTGAAGCGTTTTAAACTTCTTGGCCTTACGTATTTGTTTATCATATTCAGTAAGTATTTATATGGTGATATTCTTTTCACTCTCCTGCCAATTTATGAAATTGTTAAATTTCAAACTAACTTATATTTTCTTTATTAAGTGTTTTCAGGTACCACAGGTAAGTATGTAAACATGTTTTTTCCACAGAGGTACTTTGCATTAATTTCTAAATTCTAAATTCTGTTTTGGACATTAATTTTTTTGAAAAATTTTATTAAGTTTCTCTTGATTAACATTTTTGATTGTTTTAATTTTATTTTTTGTTACAAAATTTTCTGGCTAAATTCAAACTAGTTTTTCCTTTTGTTTTAACATCGCTTTTTCAATAGTGGTTACTGGCAGCTGTTCACATTTAACTTTAACAACGTAAATTGTATTTGCCTATTTAAAATGCCAATTTATTTTTGACTTCATTGTTTACAGCTGATTGTGGTATATGAATATGATTCAAAATTTGCATTTTTGCAAGTGTTAAATGGTTTCTTACGTCGGTATATATTTGATTTCATTTTTTACATTTAACTTTGATACCTACATAAATTTGGAACTAATTTGTTTATTCACATATGTCCAGATATTTTTACATTTTGATGTTTACTTTACTTAATTGTTTACATATGAACTTGATGTTTGATTTGAACCTGCTAATTGATATATGACAATGATTTCACATTTAATATTTGTCGTGGTTATAGTTCTATTGATCTTGATTATTTTATTGATATCGAATAACATATGGTGTCGATTTATTATAAATATTTCTTGTTTATACAGAGTAAAGCGCGGACATTTTTAATGACAGGGCTTTTTTCAACTTAAAAGGCATTTAAATCATTGGCGTACAATTTTCATGGTTTTTAAGGGTATTTTTCTTTGTATTAAGCTGTTAGCTTCAGGTTTTATAACGTCTAGCTTTTTAATTTTTAAAAAGCTAAATAAATTGTATTAAGTTAGTAAAAATTAATTAACATTTTGAAGATGTTTTTCTTGAAAAAGTTTGCTTTCTGCAACGAGACTGCACTACGGGCTATCAATGAAGGTATGTGCAAACTTAACGATAAAAATTAAGGAATCACAGTGAAGTTGCACAACTCGGTATACGAGGATCGTTTGAAAAGTCCGTGCAAAGTCAGAGAGATGGCACTACTGGCGCATATCGAGGTTATGTTTAGTTAGTAGCATCTCTTGGAAGAACACACACTAAGTTTCAGCCAGATCGGTCTATTTCTTTGTGTTTGGCATTCGTTTGAATCGAGGAAGTCGAGTGATTTTCAAAAAATGGACGAAAAAGAATTTCGTGTGTTGATTAAACATTACTTTATGAAAGGCAAAACGCCTCAGGAGACTAAAGAGAAGCTTGATAAACATTATGGTGACTCTGCACCTTCGATTAGAACAGTTTATAAGTGGTTTCAAAATTTTCGGAGTGGCCATATGGGCACAAGTGACGCTGAACGTTCTAGACGCCCTGTTGACAAGGAATAATCCTCATCGACTATCTGAAAAAGGGTAAAATTATTACAGGTGCATATTATTCAACGTTATTGGACCGTTTAAAAACCGAGCTGCAAGAAAAACGCCCACGATTGGCCCACAAAGAAGTCCTTTTCCATCGCGACAACGCACCAGCTCACGCCTCAGCAGTTGTGGTCGCAAAATTAATGGAAATAGGGTTCCAACTCGTTTCACATCCCCCCTATTCTCCAAACTTGGCTCCCTCGGACTACTATTTGTTCCCCAATTTGAAGAAATATCTGGCGGGAAAAAGATTTTATTCAAACGAGGAGGTGATTGCAGAAACGATTGGCTATTTTTCAGACTTGGACAAATCCTATTATTCAGAAGGGATCAACAAACTAGAGCAGCGTTGGACGAAGTGTATAAGCCTAAAAGGAGACTATGTTGATAAATAAAAAAGGTTTACCCCAAACAATTAAGTAGTTTTTATTTTTGCACGGACTTTTCAAACGACCCTCATACAATACACATTGGTTTGCTGTAGTATTAACCATATGTCGGGAAACTGTGATGCTGTGGCTGCAGAAAACTTAATTGTTGTGTTCTTACTTCTTGTCAAAATCATTTTCTGGTAGTGTACAAAATTTATAAAATAAACTAATCTTGGGTTGATTTTTAAATTAAGTTTAAAAATTTATTTTATTATCACTAAATCTGTTTGTGCTTTAGTACTGATATTGTCAAGGGGCAAAATCATTCTGAGCCTTGGGCTTACTTGATATTAAAACAGCGGTAAGTGTTAGCGTTACAATCTTATGGGGTTATTGGGGTATCTTGTTATATGGCCCCTTAATAAGTAAACATTAAGTAATGTTTCTAAAGACCTGCCATCTTTTTGATGAATGATATAAAACAGGAGAACCTGCTAGTGATTGGAACAATGATCTTGATAATGTTTCAAGTTATAGGTAATATTTTTTGGTGTATTTTACGATTTCTTTCATTCTGTTTTTTTTTCTAATACCTTTTTAATTTCCTTTTATAGCAAATACTACTAGAAAATCCAACTTTTGTACAGTTAGATTTTAGCTCCAAAATTTTCTTCAAAGACTACTAATATACTTTTTCGGAGTTTTTGCTTGCCATTTCCAAATAGGCACACTCATTATCTTAATCCATGGCACATGACGCGTTTTATCCAAAATATTATAGACTAGAAACAAAGAAAAAGGTTTTGCTTAAGTCGGGACTTTGATAACTTCTATGGAATACCGTATAACACGGTATATTCTCCATTACATAATCCTGAACAAAAAACACTGCTTATAAAATAACAGAATTTTGGCAAAGTAGAAAAGTCTCAAATTCTACATTAAAAATAAGAAAGTTGCAAATTTCCGACACAGAAAAGTTCGTTTTGGCTCTCAGTACAGCGCAACGCAAGAAGGACGTAGAGGTACTTAAGCGGAGTCGTGGTAGCTCTAATGTATTATTGCTGAATTTTATTTGACGGGTTGTTTTGCTAAGACGAATTAATTTTACTTGTAAAGCTAACTTTCAAAATGATCTTACATGGTTTAATTTAAGAATTCATGGATTTCTGTTCAACATGGCCAGTGCGATCTCCTGGAAGGAATTTCAAACGCAATTCAGGTTGTGAGGGTTGATGAAATACGATGAACTACTTATGTCTTAGACGCTAATAGTCGTATGTAATACCTACCAGCTAATATTAAATACATTAATGTTGTTTCCTAAATCTGTTTTCGTAATCTGTGTACAGTCTAATTTTAAGAAGTACAATTTAACAAATAGATGATTTGCAACACAGAATATTTCTTTCACATTTTACAACTCGTAACTTCTTTGATACCACACAAACCTCTAATATTTCTATTTTTTTAAATAAAGCTTGATATAAGCAATCTTCAAAAATGGCACAGTTTTGTTAAACAGTCACTATTATTTTTATTAGCACAAACAACTGCACACCACAAGAAATAAATCACTAGCAAACTGAAAACAGAAGAACTTCATCGCTACTGCCTTACAACAATCTTGTGCTGCCGTTAAATATTATTTTTAATATGGCCGATAAAGATAAATTCTCTTTCAAACGTAAACAGACTCTTTACTGTAAAATTACAATGAAAAGGAAACGGTACAGTGATATAAAAGACGGAATATAATAATCAACATTATTTCAAACACTGATTGAACAGTTACGCGTAACATTAACTTGCTTTTAGTTAAGTTAATTATTGTTTTCCGTCACAATACAGTAGTTTAGATGATAAATAATAAGTACAACACCAAATTATAATTGTAAGGAGCAAAATTTGTTGCTTTAGTTTGATTTAGAATAAGTTTGTAATATTTTAAATGTTTGATTGTTTTAAAACTTGTTTTATCCAAACATTTTCTTGAAAACACAAACAAGAATTTCAGGAATGTGATATTATACGAAACGTACTTTACTTTTTCTTCGTTTACAAAATATTTTTATTAATCAACGTTTGACAATGTACAAATAAAATCAGTTATTACCATTATCTTATTATTAGTAGTGTAACGTTTCAATAAAACGTTTATTATTTTTAATATTTATTTTCACTAAATTTATATCACTGATTACACATTTATTTATCCTGGAGCACTCATTGCGTAAACCACTCTCTCCATTCCCGTTTGTTTTTTATATCTTTTCCTTGTTTCTCTTGAGGAACCTAGAAGTTTCACGCCTTTTCTTGCATATTCGACGGTCGTAGCGCCTAGAAAGTTCGAGTCTTCTCTGGTATATTGGATGCACTTATTGGTGGCGCGTTACAGTAGAATAAAGATTCTTATTGTGATGAAAGCATAGACTGAATTTGTAAAGTGCTAGTTACTAAAAGCTTTGCTTTAAGAACTTGCTGAATGGAATGAAATTAAATTTTTCCTGTCTGTGTGAAATAGTTCATTTGGAAGCCACAATCATTCTTAATTTGCAAATGTAAACAGGAAATACTTGAACAAGTAATAGTAGAACAATCACTAGTAAGTATACGTTTTTGGTGATTACGCAAAGTACATATAAAATTGCCGAAAGGGAAGCTTCAAGTTTTTATTAATTTATGCAGTATCTCTAGATTTGTATTGACTGTACTTTACAAGAGCAAGTTATTATACTATCCAATCTATTTAGGATGGCCCTATACGCTAATCTTACTGTAATGCGATCGTTATTCATCTTACTTGAAAGTGCCAAGAAGAATTACTTCCTGCAGTGGTTGGTATAGTAATTTTTTCTTTCCAAGATTCCACTTTAGCAACGTTAAGGATAACTGCATAAGTTTTAAACATCAGCACTACGTCAAGTGCAAGAAGTCGTTATTCATAAACAGTAGCAGTTTTAATTCTTTTTTACTTATCTGAGCTGACACCTACTCATTGTCTAGACATTCATAACAGTCATGGTCAAGAAAAATAGCTTCGCTCCAATTCGAAGGATTTACTACCTCTAGTAGTATTCCAACGGACGATCTTTTGTTTACTATTCAGTCCGCTGTGACATTTAGTCTACCAATGTACCCGCCCACGCTCCTACAATGCCGAACAGAGTTGTTGAGTGTGGTTTATCATTACTAATGTTAAATGGACTTTTTAACAAACTGCTTTGGAATCACTACTAAATTTTCAAAGCCGCATTTACCAAATTTTGAAATTTTGACTTCAGATTTGGATTCTACATCAAAAACTAAACACCCCATTGTGTCTTTGTTTTTTTTGATATCTCTTTGGGAACATGGTCAAAATGGTCGCAGAAAGATAAATGTTTGCTTATTTTAATGAACAGACTGTTGCTTGAATTCAGTAACAAAACGGAGTTTGTTGTGGTAACGCTTTGCATTTTCAGATGTTTCAGTTTCCATCTGCAACAGAGCGTGCAGAAAAGGCAATTGACAAGATTAATAGTTTAGAGTTTTGTAACGCTGCTGCTAGCAAAAATTGCAAAAGAAGAATTCTATCACAATAAACTTCTAATTTGAAGTAGACTGTGTAGTGATCCAAATGTTTTTACTTGCTTCCAGTCGTGTCAGTTCTTTCATGAACCACTGCATTAAAAGGCAAAAATCTTTATCAAGGACAATTTTCTTTTATATTAGCAGTACACTCTTAAAATGTGAAAAATTTGATGTTGCCAGAAAGCTTTTTATTTGAAAGTAAAATATAAAATAAACGTTTATTAACTGGATTGGACTGGCCCATCGGGCGATTGGGCGTCGCCCCATCCGTCGATCGGGCAAACAAACTAAAATAAGAAATTTATAAATATAAAATATTTGTGAAGAAATATTAGTTAAAAGTACGATAAGGAGGTTCTGCCCGTTTTGTAAACTCTCTCTAGTCCTGATTATTAATCTAAGTGATGTAGATAACAGTAAGAAATATTAGTTTATAGATTTACTCTCACTAATTCCATTGAAACAGGCAGTCTACAAGTCTAAACAGAAATATAAAAATTCAAATTCTTGAAATTAAAACTGAAGTGTGGTTGTGATGTTATTAGCAGTTTTGATTACTTAAACACATCATCACTCTTCATTACTCTTGATGACTAAGCAAAAGTTAATAAAAGAAAAATACAATAAAAAGACTGTAACAATTAACGTACCAAATAAAAAATTACTATTGCATAATAGTAAACATAAGGAATAAAGATTTATTGCTTTAAAGTTAATTATCACCTTAGGTAATCGCATTTTATATGACCTTTTTAAGGTTAAATACTTTATTTCTATTAATTCACATTTAGTCAGATTGGAAGAAAATCCTAAAAATTTTTTAGTGAGAGGTATTAGAAATAGAAACTTTACATATATCGAGTGATTTTTTTAAGGTGGTCACTCAATAACTTTTTTTTCTAGAGATATATGTATAAAAGTGTAGATTATTGTAAAGCACTCTTGTTAATTCTGTAAACCAATACCACTAAATACTTGTTTTCTCTTCCCACCAAGCCGAAAATACCGTCAATTTTATTTTTTTTTAGTAGCGCCTTGTATATATTTTAAAGATACGTACCAGTAATTTGTATTGAACATACTGCTATTCAGTAAGCCGAGTCTTACTGGAAAGCTAACTTACCATACCTTTTTTATACCGAGAAAAGCAGAAAATGAATGAAAATTTCATAATAGATTATGCCGTTCAGTAAGTTACAGTAATTGCTAGAAAGCTAAGAGCTAAATTTTTATCAGCAACCTTGTAAACTACAAACAATGTTTTTTTTATCTTTCTGGTGCCAATGTTACTTCTCGAAAAAAGTTAACATTAGGAAACTGTATTTGTTTTATTGTCTTGACTAACCCCTTAGTTTTATTACCACTAATGATACTCAGCCTTCTTCTTTCTCAAATCTGCACGTTGCTTTTAGTATTTTCAAAATGGTAGTCGCTTAGATGGCTTTTACATTTAGTACCGTTGGTGACAAATGAAATGGGTTTCTTACCAACAGACCACCCATCTTGAAAATAATAAAAAAGTCAATGAGTGAACACACTTAGAAGAATCACCCAGTATACACTATAAGGATATTTCAACATCAATAGGCTTACTGAGACTGTCCAGTCTGGTACTAATTACTTGTGAAGCATTTGATGACTTCAGTTGCCTTTTTTTTTATAAGTTCCACTAATAAAAAATAGACTGTGCTGTTTGGAAGAATACGGTATTGGCCATAATACGCTTTATATACGTAGTGTAAACATAAACAAAGCAAAATTATTCCGTGCGCTGACATGAGTTCGAACTCATAGAGGCCATACAATGTTGTAGTTGACCAAATTAAAGTAAAAATATGAGGTAAGCATGGCTATTCCAAAACAGCTAAAAATCGAAAGAGTCTACTACAACAAATTTATAGTCTTCAGAAGACCATAAAAAGTTTAATAGAAGACTGTCTTTCTATTTTTACTATTATTGAAGTTACTTCAAATATGCGAATAACTGTCTCACTCTGTATATATGGTAGTTAGGAAGTGGACTTTTTCAATATTTTAGGGGCAACACAAAAATAACAAAAATTACAAATAAATAGTTTCTTTTCGCTTTCAGTACATAGTATAGCATAATTCTCTCTGACGTAAACTGGTGAGGTAATGTGTACTTGCTAGCAAGATTTAAAAACAGATAACTCCAGCCATCGCGGGATTGTTGATAGATCAGTTTCCTAGTATTACCTATTTTATAATTCACACAAACAGTACTACTTATTGCAATTCTTCATAATGTAACATCTGGTGCAATTTTAAATTTTTAGACAACATTGAATTCACGAATCTGTTAATCATTTGAATTTGCCTATTGGAATAAACAAGATGTAATAATAATGAAAGATAATCTAAGCTGATCTTTGAACTGTCTTAGACAAATAGTTTTATAATCCCTGGGTCTTTATGAAAAGTTTCTAGAAATCTTAATATCCTTAAGAAAATCAATTTTTAGTTAACATTAAAAAGTTATAAAAGAAAAGAAATGTTTGTCGAGCAGTATTTCAGATTCATTGGTTGCACTTTCTAATCTAAATATGTACCTATTAATAATTTCAATTTTCACGATTAAAACGCAAAGCTATTTATATTTGGTAGACAATCTGTGGTTACAAAAATTACAGCAGAGCAGACTTTATTGCATGTTTTTCTAAACTACGTTTTCACATAGCACCAAAAAGTGTTGATGTCTACCATGCCGGTTGAGGGCAGCAAATTCCAGCGAACCTGTAATGTTTATGTTTAGAAAAAGCCGAAACAATAATACAGATACTTACTCTTTTTCTAATGCACGGAAATGTTCGATGAAGTCATTTGCATCTACAAGATGAGAGAAGACTGAGGAACATAAATGCAGCAAACTGCATTTTCCACGTGTATTGAGTGGCGTTTTTGGACAATTTTCGCCAGCTGACAGTGTTTCATTCATGCCCAGTTTATATTTACCTGAAATAGTATTTAAAGTTAAAACTGTAATTTCAATTGTTTTTATACGATATGGTAATTAATTGCAAGCTTGTAAGAATTACTATAGATACTAACCATTGGGTAAATTTATAATTCCATTATCTTCTGCAATATCATTTATCCATGGCAATGCCGTCAGCAAATCTGGTTTTTCTGTTGGTGGAACATAGAGTTGAATACAAGGAGCCATTGTGCTAACTAAAAGTTTCATTATTCTTATTAATTAATAATATCTTACTTGAATATAAAACAACTACCTGCAATGCTTTCCGAAGAAATTTCTGAAAAATAACAAATATCAGTTTAACCAATCCGGTACATAAATAAATAATTTTTATTATACCTCTTAGAAGTTCAACATCAAAAGTAACAGTGTCGTCTGGTTTAACAACGACCAAAGAACTTACTGGGGTTACAAATGAATATTTGAGTGCTAAATCAACAACCTCTTTATTATTATACAGAATTTGCTCATTTTCTAATAAAAGTTTAATGGTCAAGTACGCCCACAAGCGTTCAGTATTTGCCACTGCATTATGAACTCTTGGTTCTAAACTTGTACTTCCATGTACTCCATGTCCATCAACGGTTGGTTTCGGAATGTCCTGTGTACCTACGCAAAACCTGTTAATAGAAGTATTCGTGTGTTCTAGTGCAATATTTTACCACATCAACCAGCTACGACAAGTTCTGATCCATGAAAATGAATAGGAAATTGAGTTTTAGTTAGGCTAGTTACAAAAGGTTCATATCTGAATTCAACATTAGTCAATAGAGGAGATGAGATTTGTTTATAAAAATCTTGTAAAGAAGCATCAGCAGCTTCATAGATGTGTCTTGTGAAGCCAGAATTACTTAGTGCTAAGTTTTGTAAGAATTTTCTGTTGGTTTCGTCTCCAAACGATAATGTAAAAATTGGCGTTTTGTCTACACCGGAGTTTAAATTTGTAACCTCAAATTAAAAGAAAATACATAAAAGTAACAAAATGTATGTCTGAATAAAATGTAGTTGAACTTTGTTAATAAAAACAATAGTAGCGAGATAAGTATATTTTAAAAATATTTTTAAAAGTTAATAAATAAGAAGAGAGATACAACTACTTGAACTTTAGTTAGTTCAAGTATGTAAGTATGATAAACATCTTCATATCTTTGTTTTTCTAGTTATCAAGTGCTTAGGTTTAAAGCATGATATTCCCAAATTTCTGCTGATATTTGTTCTATACTAAAAAAAGAAACGTACTGTCATTCTGTTATTTAAAAAATAATTACATAGCATTTTGTTTATGTACTATAACGTTTATGGTACGGTATGGTATTTATCTAATTGATAAAGCAATAACATCTTTTTATTAAAGCAGAGTGTTAAGGCTTTTCCCTAGTACACACTAGAATCCAATTAATAAAAGCTAGTAGACTGCCATACATGTTTGGACACTTTAAATTATTAGTTTCAACAGATACGAGAAGTTCTACATCATATTCATCATCATCACTAATTTCTATTATTATTATTATTAATAATAATTATAATAATAACAATAACAATAATAATGACAATAATAATAATAATAATAATAATAATAATAATAATAATAATAATAAT